>JAGGCA010003040.1:980-23080 GCA_022876805.1 Osperalycus tenerphagus | reverse complement strand
CGTCGTCGTCGTCGTCGTCGTCACGGTGCCAATAATTCGATCCGACACTTCGTGAACCGTCATCCTGGTGCCGACGCTATATAAGGCCGTATTGTCAACCCGAAGACGGTCTGTCGAGAACAACGCACACTCGTCGCGATAGATCGATCGATAAAACGGGTGCTGGAGAGTTGCACGCAGTTCGTTCGTTATTACAGTTGCTGGGAGCTTCTCACATCGCACGTTCCCGAATTACACGCCAACGTCAACCTCGAGTTTCGCTCCGTCATTCGATTTCCCTCTTTAATTGTTCGCCTTCTATCCTCATTAAACTGCTTCTTTTCGATCTGGTCTGTCACAGGAGATGAATACTGGTGTCGTTGTTGCTGAAGATTCGCCCCAAGATCCTTACAGTAAGGTATGTATCGCACCTACTCATCTCAATATGATCGTCACTAATCCCCAACTGTTTCAATGTCGTCTCCCGAATATGTGTTCCGTCTCCCGTTACGTCTTTGTCTTGTCTTACTCCCCCGAGTCGAGACATTACGTAATCTTTACTAACCTTCGTTAGAGAATTTTGTCTGACAGTCGGTTGCTAACCATGACTCGCAGTCTCCGAGACTGGCTCGATCAGTCTGTTGTGCAATCAGTTGGATTATCGTCACCTGAGACGAGTATCAGCAATCAATTCTCTTGCACATCCACTTCCTCACTTGCCGCACGGTTACTGTGTGTTTGTGACGTTCCCCAATCAAAGATCATTTGTAGTCAGTTTAGTGTGTCTGTGTCGGAATTTGAGAACTAAATAAATGAATGTGTTTCGTTACGATGGTAGGTAGAATGGAGCACTTCAACATTCTCCGTCCTGTCATTCTCTCGTGCATGCTTTCCCAACTCTCTATCATCTTTTCTCCTGTTCACCAAACATGGTCGATGCTCGCTCAACAAATGTGTTCTGTGTTCTTATCAGGGCTCAAAGGTCCTTCGATTGGCGATTGCATCAAACGCAGAAACAGCTTCATCGTTGAACGATAACGACTTGAATGCGAGCGACGAGATCCATTCGTCGAGAGAAACCGAGTTGGCCAATACTGACGTCGTCTTTGGAGTAGAGCCAATTTTCATTACGTGCAAGGTAAGATAACGACGATAATTCACGGCAGGTAATGAATGGCGAGTATTGACACACACCAAGACGGCGAATCGATACGAGAGTTGTACATTCTTCTCGGAATTGCTCTTTTCGAATTGACATTGCTTGAGCTGTAGTGCAAGAAGCTTGTCACCTGCATTATGCATACATTAGGTATGCTTTTAATTTTGAACGGCATATAAAAATATGTACGTGTGCCACAAACAATTACACAGAGAACGTTCATTGTTGTTGCTATCACGACAAGCAGTTTCCGTTCTGAATTGATTACAAGAACAGTGTCAAAAGCAATAACGCTGGGCTCATAGATGCGATAGCCTGAATTTATGTCATTTTTATTCGTCATCGGAAACTACATTTCCAGACGCACTGACAAACTCGCGCATCATTAAATTGTGTTTGCACTGCGCTATTTGCAATGACATAGTCTTGATCTCGTTTCCGACAAGCGTGACGCGAATAAAAATTGATAGATTGATTAATTGTCACATCTATTCCGGCATCCCACCAACATGCTTCTAAACCTATCTTTTTCGATTCTCCGACAGGCTCTGCAGAGGGTTTAAACACAATTCATCTAGTAGTGTCGCGTTTCGATAATTGGACGTCAGATTAATATTATTTTTGCCTGAGAATCGATCACTTTTTTCACTTGGATGTCAAAGCGACAGTCGCATTACACGATCAGTGCCAGCACCGATTTGAGAGCACCTTTGTGGTGGTTCGATCCAGTTGATCACCGACGAGCGACGAAGCTGAAGTTGGTCGGCAACTCAGCAGTTTGGTCGTCGCTGTTTTGCGAATCGCAGCGAATGACCAAATAGCCGATTGGGGTTCGCGACGGACTGCCGTAAATGCTGTTCGTCTTGAATGATCACGATTTAACGCTGCTGCACACCGGAAGAGAATCCATTTGGTATGAATGCGAATTGCAGTACCAATGTGTGATGTTCTCGAGTCATTAATCAGTTGTTTATTTTGTCCGCAATCGTGCAGCACATCACTGGAGCATCTTTCGATCGACGCTATTTATTGCTAGGATCCCTGTTTAACTTTCTCATTGAATAGCCGTTGATCTTTGGGCATTTAACACGCACGCACTGTCATTGAGAACCGATTGCTGTTGAAGAGAATACATCAAAAATGCAGCCAACACGTAAATTCTACATCGATTTGAGCGAGACATCGACACCCGAGCGAGTCATCCCTGCTTCACCAACTGCTGCCCCGTCCACGATCGTCACCAGCCTGTCTACTCATCAGTTCAGACCCGACTCGGATGAATTGATTTCTGTCGATATGTCAACATCAGAAATTGAAAGCTACCAGAACATGGCAATTACACGGGACGACGTTATCTTCCATATCTGTCCAGACTGCGTCAAGAGCAGCCGCGCGTCATCCGGAATATCGAAGAATTCATCAAAGGATTCGCTGATTTCCTCATCGACGCGATCATCGAGTTATGGGTTGAGTGATGCGCGAATCATCGAGATCGACATTTCGCAGTTGCAGCACAATCACTGCCCGCCACAGTTGTCAGAATTGAAGAGACCGTTACCGGAAGTAATTGAACGGCTCGAGCAAGTGACCGCTGCGCGTGACGATTCGCTGCTGTCGACATTCCTGCAAGTTTTCGTTGCGGTCTTGGTTGCTGGTTTCGGTAATGTCGGTGCAGGACTGATTCTGAATCATGTCCAGCACTGGCAAGTATTCATGCATATTACCGAATTGTTCGTATTGATTCCGTCGCTTCTCGGACTGAAAGGAAACTTGGAGATGACGATGGCAGCGCGATTGTCGACGCAAGCGAATCTCGGTCACATGGACGACTGGCGCGAGACGTTGAAGATGGCGAAAGGCAATTTGGCCATGGTCCAGTGCCAGGCGACTGTCGTCTCTTTCTTGGCAGCGTTTCTCGCAATTGCAGTGAGCGCAGCTTCCGAGGGTGGTAAATTCGACATTCACCATGCGCTCGTGCTCCTTTCCAGCAGTTTGATCACTGCCAACGTCGCTTGTTTTGCACTTGGTAAGTTTCAATTGATTCGTTTACAGGGTTGACTTTGTGCTGTTTGCTTTAGGCACATGCATGGTGTGTGTGATTGTTCTCTCACATCGCAATAATGTCGATCCGGACAACATCGCTGGCCCGGTCGCTTCCTCTCTTGGTGAGACCCCATTTATGATTATTATCAATCTACTGTTATACTCTGTCAACTACAAATTTTTTCCAGGTGACATGACGACCGCTGCACTTCTCGCGGCATTCGCCCAGTTGATTTACAATCACACACAATCGACATCGTCGCCCGTTCTTGCCGCGGCTATTGTGGTCATCTTCGTTGTACTGCTTCCGGTCTGGTTTTCCATCTCACACCGCAATGATTACACGCGAAGCGTCACAACCACCGGATGGACGCCCATCATCTTGGCGATGTTGATCTCATCTTGCGGCGGGTTTCTTCTCGATTATGGCGTGTCCCGATTCGATCGAATTGCCGTCTTCCAGCCTGTTATCAATGGTGTCGGTGGCAATTTGGTAGCTGTTCAAGCCAGTAGAATTTCGACTTCGCTACACAGAGTTGGCAAGCCCGGTCAATTGCCAACTGGCTTTCGTGTTTTTACGACTCCAGTGAAGGCATTTCTTAGTCGAACAGGTAAAGAATGTCGAATTTCTAAACTGGCTTGAAATTTTCACGATCGATTTTTATTTTACGCAGATATTAACGTTAAGACGGCGCAAATGTTGCTCTTCATGGCTTTTCCGGCACACATCCTATACATGATCGTCATCAGACTGATCGAGGGCAATTCAGTGACCATAACGGCAGCATTCTTCGTGCTGTACGTGTTCTTCGCTCTGCTCCAGGTGTCCCTCCTGCTGTACGCGGCACATAACCTGGTTCACGTTCTATGGCATAAATCGGTTGATCCGGACAATTATTCCATACCACTGCTGACAGCACTTGGGGACGCTGTGGGTACCGCTTTCCTGCTGATGGCATTCTTGTTTCTGTCGCTGATCAACGATCCGAACGCGATTGAAGATGCGGTTCGTCTCGTCGCGAACACTACCGAGCTCATCACCACCACTCGTCGCCAATAATGTTAGAGTTTGGTTCGCGATTCGCACTTTAGTCGGTTTGATGATTTCTCGACTGTTCGGTTTGCAAGTAATATCACGGTGATGATGGCTGTTTTTTACCTCATGCACTTTAGCAGTAGAATAATGAGTTAATCATGGTATGCGAATGATTTGATTGTAGCGCTACTTCAATGAAATGCGACAAATAAAGTTACTTCGATATAAATGTGACGTGTTTAGCATCAGAAGGAAGAAACTATTGAGAAAATTTACTAGCACACCAACGATCTTTATTACATTAATTGTCAGACACTTCACTGTAACTCACAACTCAACGCTGCATAAATTTCTAGAGGACATCAAGCAGTAACCGGCTTCAGAGTCTGTCCCACTTCACTCTGCGGATGTGACGGTGGTTCCTCGACATCATCTGGCACCTCATCTTCATTGGTCTTGATTTTTTTCTCTACGATGGGCTCCTTCACTTTGATGTCTGGTTTTCGAAACGTTTTCACGATGGGATCGCGTTTCGGCATCCAGTCAGGTATAATTTTGGCGTGAATCCTCCACTGCCCATACTCGTCGGCCAGATATTTCTCGAAGACGACGTACTCGAGCACATCCTTGACGACTGCCTCGCTACCATGCATCAGTCTTCCGTGGCGGTCGTAAATGGCCAGAATTTGTTGCGTGTGATATCGAACCGTAATCTGGGCGAACGTGTTGTTCTTCTGGACCAGATCGGCCGTACGAATGTGCACGACGCGAGGCAACTCCAGCGACTTAATAAACTGCCACCTGATAGTCTTGAACTTGGTCTGATACGTGAGTTCGGGATAGCATCGTTCGGTGACCAACTGGTGCAGACGATCTTCGTCCTTGTTGGCGAGTGCCTCGTGAGCTTCGATGTAGGTCTTGAGTGCCTGTTCGGCGAAGGTCGGCAAATCGAAATCGTCGCCCTCAAAGGAACGAATCTTGCGCAGAGCCATCATGGACTTGCCTTTCTTCCCGATTCGTACTGCCACCTGCTTGGCCCCGGACGGCGTCACGACCGACAGTTTTCCATCGCCCTCCGGTGGCACGTACGGCTCGAGTATGCCGCCCGTCGACGAGGTAAAGATTGGCCTCTCGTTCCACGATCTCGGTGGCGCGATGCCCTTCTCCTTCATCTTCGATCTGATCTCTTCTGGTGTCAGTTTGTCTTCGATACGCATCTCGTCGAAGTCCGGCAACTCCACTTTAAGCCTCTTGGCGGCACGCAACTTGCGGTACTTCGGATTCCAGTGCTTGTTGTTGTAGTACTTGCTGGGTGGTTTCGAGTTGGGCTGGACGACCGTCGAGCGGAAGCGAGACGGACATAAATTGAGGACGGGACATGACTGGCGATGGGTCAACAATGACGGTGGGATGCGCGACAATGACGATGAGCGAAACGATGACCAGATGAGTGGTGAGGAGGATGAGAAGAGCTGGCGAATGACGGACATGGCGAACAAGTCAAGCGGCAATAAAATTGCGACCAAATTCGACCGACCGCATACGAATTTGTGCCACGAGTTCTTCGAAATAATATCGAAGGATTATCGATACTATCGAGTAATATCAAATACTTGGCACGTGCTCCAAGTCGCATAACTTCCACCACCTGGAAAGCTGTCCGGACGTGTCTGTGCTTGACCAGTCAACATTGAGAGTCTGCCCGAGTGTCAATAAGTGGTCAGTGAGCCTTGCGTGCAACTACACAAAACCGAACTCGCAGGTTTCTTGCGCTCGACGATGGACGTCTCGTGGAACTCGCTGGCAGTTGACCGACGACTGATCGAAGTCATCCGCACCCAGTTCAGGTTCGAGTGCATGACGACCGTCCAGTCTGCCACCATCCCGCTCTTCATCGCCAACAAGGACGTCGTCGTCGAGGCGGTGACGGGCAGCGGCAAGACGCTCGCCTTCTTGGTGCCCATTCTGGATATGCTGATCCGCAAAGACGAACGCGATTCCGTCTCGTTTCGCGACGTGTTCGCCATCGTTGTCAGCCCCACCCGCGAGCTGGCCACGCAGATCCACGAACAACTCGGCAAATTCCTCTCCGCACCTCTTCTCAGTGACAAAACCGCCATAACCGCTCTGTTGCTGATCGGTGGCTCGAATCCTGTCATAGATATCGAACAGTACAAGACGAAAGGCGGCAACATCATCATTTCGACACCTGGCCGCCTGTGTGACTTGCTGGAGCGCTCGCAGGACGACTTGGCAGCCAATGTACGCAAGAATTTGGAAGTGTTCGTGCTCGATGAAGCGGACCAGTTGCTGGCGATGGGCTTCGAGAAGAGCGTCAACACGATTCTGTCATACTTGCCCAAACAGCGCCGAACGGGACTGTTCTCGGCGACGCAGACCAAGCAGTTAGACCAACTCATCAGAGCTGGTTTGAGGAACCCAGTCAGGGTCGAGATCAAAGAGAAGCAGCCGCAATCAAGTCAACACGTTCTTCAAATGCCGCTTTTGTTGATGAATTACTTCGTCAAGTTGCAATCGTACGATGACAAGGTGCCATTAACGATCGAATTCATCAGGAAGAATCGCGATCGCAAGACGCTCATCTTTGTATCGACGTGCGCCCAAGTGAATTACTTCGAGAAACCTATCAGGAAATTCTGTGAGAAGCTGACAGTTTCGCTCTTCAAACTGCACAGGAAATTGCGCAAAAAGCGCCAGAAGATTCTGGACGAGTTCAAGTCAGCCAAAAGCGGCGTCCTCCTGTGCACGGACGTCATGAGTCGCGGCGTCGACATTCCCCAAGTGGACTGGGTCGTGCACTTGGACCTACCCAACACGACCGAGTCGTACGTTCATCGATGCGGAAGAAGCGGACATCGAGTCGGCGTCGCAGGTAACTCGTTGCTCATCGTGCAACCTAACGAGGCCGAGTTCGTCGATTTGTGTCGGTCAAAGGGCGTCCACTTGAGTGAGTTGCCGGATGAAGAGACACCGCACGTGGAGAGAAAGTTGAAAGATGACGTGCTGAATTGGATGAAGAGCGAGGCGCGCAAGAGTGCAGAATTCTATGAGTTGGGAGTGCAAGCATTCGTCTCGTTCATCAGGACGTACAGCTCGAAGAACTGCATGAGCGCCGTCCTCTACCCGGCGCTGGACCTCGCGCAAGCAGCGAATGCATACGCACTGCTCAAGATACCCAAAATGCCCGAATTCAGAGGAAAACTCAAACAGTGGGAAGCCGAGTTCAAGGGTCGGCCTCGAGACATCGCGATAGCGAACAGGCACAAAGAAGTCATGCACCAGAAGCGGAGTAAGATGAAGAAGAGTGGTTATTGTGGGGATGAGGACGGAGATGGAAAGGGAGACAGTGATGTTGAACGACAGAGGAAGAGAAGGAACGCGAAAAACAGTATGCGCAGCAAGACCAAGAAGATGACCGGAAAACGAAGGCGACAGAAGCTGGACGAGCTCGAAATGGCGGAGCTGGCCGAGGATGCCAGGATGGTGAAGAAGTTGAAGAAAGGCAAAATCAGCGTGAAAGAGTTCGATGCGCACTTCTGTTTGTGACAGCCGTGAAGTAAATATTCTTATTGTGCATTACATCATCGTTAACACCAGTTGGGAATATTTCCAAGATTACATGGAATCGAAACCCGATTTTACTGCGTCGATGTCTACATCAGCCATCAGTTGGACATAATTGACAGCAATCGAGAGAGATGATCGTTCAGAGGTTTGACAACTCATAAAAGTGACAGAAGACAGAGAAGGAAATTCATCAAGACTTGAGTCATAACAAATACATTTAATAAGACTCGCCGAATTGAGTTAGATGATATCTGATTCACTGTCAAAATAGCATCGCACCGAAACCGAAAGTATGCTTCATTCTTTGGAAGTAAAAATTCTTCCAGCCGTGCTCAGTCTCGTCGAGCTTGCTTTTCGGGACGCCGATCTGCACCAGCGTCATTTCCGTACAGTCGTCTTTCTGCTTGATCTCGATGGTGACGTCCGAGTAGTGATCAGCGGGCCACGACTTGAGTCGCCAGCGCTGGCCGATCACCTTGTGTGGCTCGAGCCGCGTGAACGTGCCACTAACGGTGCCGTCGTAGAGCTCGAATCTGCCATTCAATTCCGGCACGACTTTGCAGTTTCCGTTCGTGAACGCAGCGACCATTTCGGGGACGGTCAACGCGCGGTAGAACTCATCGGCGGTGCACTTCATCGTTTCAGTAAGCTTGAGCATTGCCGTCTCCAGCTTGACGCTGGTCTCTCCCGTCGAGGTCACTGGTTTTTGAGGCCCCGTGTCAGAGCTGATGGTCGGAGCTGGCACGAACCCGAACCCGTTCGCTTCGCTCTTGGCAGCCGACGACGCGTTCACAGCCGAATTGATTGTGCCGTCCTTCGCTGTCGGTAGAATCATGCCTTGACTGAATTCTTCCCTCAGTGATTTGATGTACTCGGCGAACTGTTTGCGGATCAGGTCAGCACCCTTGCTCTTCATCAGCGCTTCGAGCGTGCGGGCTGCGGTTGCGTCTCCACCACCATCCGTCACAGAGACCTCGACTTCGACATCTTTGGGTTCGTTCTCCTCGCTCAGGTTGGGCACTTCGATCTTTCCCACTACGGTCGTTTTGCTGCCGTTCACTTTGCCGGACCACTTCATCTTCACCACCCTGGATGACAGCAAGAATCAGCACAGATACGTTCGACAGATATCGCTCACCATTCGTAGAAAAAGATGAGCTTGGCTTTCCTATTATTAGCGACCGCTTCGCCCTCGATCGAGGTCACCTCGTCGATCGCGCACCAGCCCAGTTGGTCATCATCGACCCGAACACCCGACAGGAGTTCAGTGAGCTTGTCCTTTGACCACTGCGACGCGTTCTTTTCGGTCCAGTGCTGGTCGCGAGAGCATCGTCAGCAAGCAAATCAGTGATACCAATACTATGGTGACCAATTGGTCGGACTTACCCAATTGTTGACGTTGACTGCATCGGGACGATCTTCCACCTGATCATGATGACAGGTATGAATTAGTGAAAATAGAACAAGAAAGAGGTAGCCAGTTGACTTACGATCCAGCGAGGATCTCCTTCGCCCCACTTGGCCATCGGGAAACGGAGCAAGAAGCAAAACCCGAGCGGACAGGCACAGGCACGGAAAGTGCTAGAAAACGTGAGAGTGCGGCGAAAAATCGAGACTCGAGTAATCGTCGATTACTAATCGACTGTCTGTGCGCCGCTCAGCTTTAATGATTTGCAATGCGCGCAACGATTCGAGCCGCCGCCGCCGAAACTTGTCGGCGCTAAATAACCGATACTATTCGAATACTACCCGAATCCAACGCACATGATTGCACGTGATCAACAATTCCTGGATAATTTACTTAAACAATTCCGGACAAACTGCTCAATCCGATAAATGCCATGACAAGCAAGCGGACAAGCAAGTCGGCGACTTATCTCGAAGTTGGCCAAGACACTGATCATGTTCCGACGCGATCCGGTCGACGTGGTGTCTCGTTCGACACGTTCATGAAAGAGGTGAGCGCGACGTAAATCGCATTGTCACATTATTAAGGATTTCTCTTCTAGATTGTCGAGCTACGCACGGGCGGAGGCAACAACGAGGAGCTGAAGACGACCGAATTGTTCCCCGAGCGCGACGTGATCGATTTTGAGCCGTCCTTCTGTCTGAAAACGCGCGAGTTGAGTACCGGCAAAAAGTTCTTCATCAATTTCTGCACGTCTCACGAGGTACGCATCAATGTAGTGCTGGTGTGCTGCGATTTACGTGTTTTCCGAACTCATCATTAGGTCGACTACCCAGGTAAAGATTTGGAGGAAGACGAACTTCGCCAACTGCTGCTGGACGCATCGCCGCAAATAGAAGAGTACCGCATTCCAATGGTGATCAGATCGCTTTATTCAACTCGTGATAAGAGTGGTGACGACTTGAACTCGGTCGTCGACGTGATCGTCAATGACGAGTACATCAGAAATCGTGCTATGAAGAGTGAGCTAATCAAGGCATTTATGATAACGGCCACCATCGAGGCGATCGAGAACAAGTTCAACACGATCGCATCGACCTCCAAACAGGCTCGATCATCTACACCACAACAAACGCTTCAAATCGATCGAGAGCCGTGGGTCATACTGAAGAATAAGAAGTATCAGCAGCCACTAATCAAGCTAAATGCTGCGAGAGAGCAACGTGAAGATAATGGGATGGAGACGCAAATTAATCGGCGAGCAGGTTCGCGAAGTGGCGAAGAAGAGACGTCGTTGTTGGCGCAGCTGATGAACTTAAATACAAGCTCGAATGATGGCAGTTTCTTCAACGTTGGTGGTGATAATGGCGAGAAGAGTAGACGAAGTCGTCATTTAATCGAGGAGGCAGGCACGACGGGAAATGAGTCAAGGTGATGTATAAAATTCATGCATAAATCAATTGTGCATTGAAAATTGTATCACTATAATTGCTAAAATCATCAGGTGGCTGAACATCGAGCTGCCTGCTTGCTCGATGTCATCTCAGATTTCAATCTTGTACACGTTGAACAAGGTTTCTTTACAGACAGTTTCCGGCACACTGAAAGAATTGTTCGTGAAATTGAATCGTCGAATTGAGAATCTCCATCCATTGAACGTTGAT
The DNA here is from genome assembly GCA_022876805.1 of Osperalycus tenerphagus. Classification (NCBI taxonomy): domain Eukaryota; kingdom Metazoa; phylum Arthropoda; class Arachnida; order Sarcoptiformes; family Nematalycidae; genus Osperalycus; species Osperalycus tenerphagus. The sequence continues at coordinate 12,203 of JAGGCA010003040.1, read as the reverse complement.
GTTGGCGAAAAAGTTGTTGGGAAACGGAGGCAGTTTGCAGCTGTCGATGACGAAGAAGTTGACTCGGTGGCCGCGAAACCCGCGAAGGGCTTCTTTGAGAACTTGCAGATTGCGGATATTCTTGCAGAACGCTACCGTCTCGATCATATCCGGGTTGATTTGCGCTTCAGATTCGAAGCCATTCTCTGGATTCTGCGGTGCTTGGTCAGCGACCATCACGTCCATCTGGTCAGCCGTGATGTTGGTGTCGCCGATCAGAGCCTGAGCTGTGGGCAGAGCGCTTGGTGTCGATGTCGCTTCCGCCGCTTCCGAGCCTGATCCCGGGTCTTCACCACCGAAATCGAACTCGATGCTCTTGTCGAGTTCGAGACAGTCGCATGGGTGGATATCTGCTTGACGCGGGCACGTCACTATCCAGTTGCCCGCGTGGTGCTTGTGAGCGGCGTGCTTCTCGTGGTACGAGATGGGCAATGGCATAAATTCGCTTGAGTGATGTTGGTAGTCGTTCATGTCCAGGTGACGAGCTGATGACTCCCTAGATTTGTTGTTACTGCTGGTCGCGTGTTGATCGTCACTAGCCGCCTGATCCTTGGTCCGGTCATCGGTCGCCTTGTTAGTGTCCCATTTGTATTGAGCAGCCACTGCATTGGCAGGCACACTTTCGTAGGAGAGAATAATCACAGTCGTAATGATTACGATAAGCAGGTTCAGCTTCGTCATCGTCGCTGCAGTTCGTCCACTTTGTGATGATTCACGAAATTATTGCGCGTGATGATTGTTGCTCGTCGCGAGTAATTCGACTCTAACTATTGCGATAGGTGAAGTGTAATAATTGAATCACGCCAAGAACGCCGCGATCGCAGAACAGGCTCACGACAAACGCAAGTTGTTTGGCATTTTTTCACTCGCTTCTCGTTGTTTGTCTCTTGCCGTAACGTCTTCTTTGGCCCTCTTCGTGTGCTCACTCAACCAATTCGTCTAACAGACGCTGTTCGGTGACTTGATCCAGCTAATAGAGCTCTTCTGGCGTCGATGTTCGATGTGCTCGTTTATGACCAACAATGATGATGACGATGATGATGAGGCGAATTGCGTGGCCGTCGTTAAGAGGTTGATTTTTCTCGCAGCACTCTTCTTACCTGAGTTTCTTTCAATGTCATTCACTTTCTTCTTGTTGCTTTTTGCTTGTAAGTTCGTGTTCACGTAGGTCTCGTTACCTTGCACTCAACTACGTTTGGTTCTCGCTGTTTGGTTTCGTTTCACTGTCAGAGCCAGAACGCGAGTATCATCAATATCCGAGTCCCCCTTTGCCTTCTGGAAATAGCCGCGAATATCCCATAAATCACACTGCTAATTCTCGCCTGCTGCTGCTATTAATTTCAGCTTCACATCCGTTGCTCAGCATTTATCACTGTCGATGATTAGCTGAATTCGTGTCACTTTCGGCGATCACTTAGCTCATGAAGTGCTTGGTCGCGAGGAATCCGTGGTAGACACTCAATAGCTATTATTGACGCCTCGTTAATAAGGAAGGATGTCAGTCACACATTGGCAAGTTACACAACACAATCAAATCAACTAACAATCGAAGCTTCGCCTCCACCGGCATACTTTTATCATGCGTGGCGCATACCTGATAAAACAATGCATTGATTTTCCCCGTCTAGCGTATCCAAAACAAAAAGTTATGAAATCACCACAACAACGGCATAACGAAGCAGGTACTGGCAATTCACGTAACGCGAAAACCACGTTGCTGGTTATTTGTTCAAGGAGACCATGCTCAGTGTTAGGGTCCGAGGTGGATCTATTGTAGTGGAAACTTTCCTCTTCGTCTCTTCTCTCTCTCCGTCTTTTCTCTTCGTTCGGCCCACCACGAGACCAGGTGCATAGCATGCAGAACGCGAATCCGTCTCCTTCCCTCTTATCCTCTCTTAACTGCTATATCTTTCCGCTTTCTCGCTCCCCACACTGACGTCGTCGAATCCTGAATGGATTTTGCCAATTTCGTGGCCCACCAAAAGAGTGACACATCAGAAAAGACTTCAGGACCCGCACGCACCACACTCCTCGAACTTCGGGGCACTCGACAGCTGCCTGTCGCATCGCCACTACTCGACTATATCTCGCTTAATTGTGATGCGATACGAACGTCATTCTGTCGAGTGTTTAACTCCATGTGAACGCCTCGCCCGTCAGTGTTTAAAAAGCCTCCACAATTTCCGAAAAACACAAAAACAGGTTGATAATGAGGTTTGTGAACGGGCAACTTTTCGAATGATCAAACTTAGCTTGACGCGAAATAAATTTAGTGCTCTGCGGAAAGTGAAACTGGTTGGAATTAATGAACGGCTCGCTCACGGCACGGAGACTACTTCACTACTTCGTTTCCTGTTATTTTTCATCTGTTCTCGTTTCGTGCGTGTCATCGTAAGCGAGACGTGGAGAATGAAGGTGGTACTGGTGATTTGATCTGTGTCAAGGGGCGAGGGCATCGACAGTCTTTAAAATCCCCTTTTCAATGCCTGTTTGTGCCTGAATTTCTCTGACTGTCAGTTATTGTCTTTTGCTTCCAGAGCACGACATCGGAATGCAGGTGACCTCCCTCCGAATTCGCCATCTCTCAGGCTGTTCCTTCATCCCAACGAGAATCTGCTACTCGGCGAAGTTCATTTGCCGCAAGTTAAGTCATCAAATGAATTGTCAGTCGACGTGGGCGAAGACCGAATTTTAATTAAGCGATGTGATAGCGGTGTGATTCTGACTGATGTGTATCTGCCGATAATTGTCAATCTGGACGTTGCTGAAGATTATTTTGTCAGTGAATTTAACTTAGAAACGAAGAAACTCACAATTAAGCTGCCTGTAAAATGAGCGTCGACAAGCTAGTGGTGCGTTTAAAGACAATGCATCACCACGAAGGAAAAGGAGGTACTCATTTCCATGTCACGTCCGTGATTCGTTGTACACGAGAAATACAATGTACAGTGTATATTGTACACTGCACTTGTGTTACGTGCGAGATCAGTTCGCGGTCACTTATAAGTCTGATGTTAAAGTGACTCTTTGAACCAGGATGAGAACAGTCACACTGCTGCTGCGTTCTATTCGTCAATACAGTTTTTAGCGCTATTCGAGTGTCATTGTTACAAAACAATGTTCACGTTTTTCACGGAACCAAAAACAAATTCGGGTTAATTATTCTCGAGACGTAATGATAGGTTTGCAACGAATTAGTTTTTATTCAGTTTGTTGTGAACCCTTCAGTGTCAGAAACAATGACAAGAACAGGCTCAACTCATTGTCATCGTCATTTATAAAATACGATACCAGAACGGGTAACGCAGTAATATCCCTAATGATTATATTTATTTATTTATTCTCACTACATTGCATTTACATGACCTCCACAGTTGGTTGGTCATCATTGTCAGTTTCAGTGAATTATTCAGCTCAGCTCAGCGCGAAAGTGAAAGTGAAAGTGAAACTTCTCTAATCCAACTCACACTCATGGTCAGTCAATTGTCGAGTTTACATGGAAGATTATTTAGTGGATTAAAGAGAAAAATAATCGTCTGAATTATTTTTTCACATGTAAACCAGGATTATATCCCGATTTATCCCGACTTACATGAGAAAAAAATAGTGGAAATAATCGCCTGGATTATTTTTTCCTTTAATCCACTAAATAATCTTCCATGTAAACTCGAAAAATGTAAAATGATCTATAGTAACTATCAAACCATTCGGGCTTCGGTCGGATTATATGGTGAAAATCTTGGTCAGTCCAGTGGCCACTTTCTTGACGATCAACATCATCGCGACCAGGACGATTGTGTCAGCGGCCGTGGCTATTAGTGGAGGCGGCAGAGAAACCGATGAGATCTCGACGAGCGTGTCGTCGCTGACATCGCAGATTCTGGACGTATTTCGAGTAACTGACCACAGCTTTTCGTCCTTCTTCATAGTGGACACGCGCGCACTTAGTTCCGTTCGAGGCTCGTCATCAGTTGTCTTTATCATGACCACCAGTAAGGGTCCCTCATGGACTTTAAAGAGACCGACAGTTGATCACATTCGCAGACTCGCATCAATGAAATTACGCATTCGAATGCCAGGATTTCAGACTCACTTCGACCGTACACGTGCCATGCCAAGACACGAATGCAGTCACTCAACACAGTGACTATCATTTATGTGATTTAGGTAAGTACATTGTCAATGACTGTGCCACTAATGATAACGTGTCGGCTCTCCTTTTTGTCACTTTTCCTTGCACGTTTCAAGTTTGATGATAATCAGGCTAAGTGATTCTGCTAACGGTACTCTTGATTATGCCACTGAAATAACACTTCAAAGATGACCGAAATTTCTAAGTACGCAGCTCTTTTGTCGCGCGGCATTGTCAAACAGGTTTGTGCACGTAACAAGAAAAATTGGCATGTTAATCAAACTGAAATTAGCTGATCACTGATCAATGATTGCACTCTGATGCCGGCGATTAAGAGAAACTGAACTATGATGATTTTCGACCAACAACGATCACCATAGTCGCCAAGGAACAAGTGAAAGTGGTTTCATTCACCTGCCCAATGTTTATTATCGTCGTCAGAGTTGGTGGCATAAAAAAGGGTGTAATTCTGTATCAAACGGCATCAATTAATATAACATGAGAGTGATCAGGTGTCTTGAGAAGGTCATCAGGCGAGAAATCACTCCGAAAACCACTTCCTCCAGAGATCTGCACTTTTTGCGTATGTATTTTTGCACTTCGAATCGAAGCTGGTAAACCCAAATCTCAATGATCATTGATCATTGATGTGATGAGCTACGTAAATTGCATAATCCAACTACGTATTTCCCAAAATCGTGTTTATGAAAATTGTTATAAAAAGTCGTGTTTGATAGTTCGTATACGTACCGTACCACAATTATTGGAAATACATACCATAATTATATCATGGCCAAAAACCGATGCGAGCATGTTTCAGAATGAATGGTACGACAGGTTGTCCAAAGATTTCTGGAATTGAGAATGTTGTAGAGTGGAGCAGACAGAATGAAGATTGCACCTGATGACACAGATACAGGTACGTTGCGATGTCGCGCACGCGAACAGATTCGCGAGAATGTGTAACAGGACTTATTTGCGTTTCGATGACGAAAATTGGTGCCAATTAAATGCGCAAGCAAGAAGCGACATTAAAAAGAAATTATGACATGTCCTATTAATTCGAGTCAAGCGTTCTCTGAGGACAAATTGCACGCTTCACGTGCGTCAAACATCTCTGATTCTGTGCCACCCTCAAATATGGATTATTTTGGTCACAGAATTGACCAGTTAATAAGGCGGCTCGTTCAGGCAGCGCATATCATCCATCTATGAATCTGTCGCAATTGAGTGCGATCAACAAGTCAATGGAGAACAGATAAGCGGTCGCAAGTTTCTCATCGAAGAGCCTAAGATTAGACAAGTTCACAGTAATGTTTTCGAATCAATTACATAGTCAATTAGATTTTCGCTACGTCAAAGAACGTGTTCTGGACCATGTTTGGCGTCTCGCGTCCACATCAACGCCAGTTAACCGTTTTGCGCAAATACTTGGAACAGTCCGACAGTCCGACACTCATTTACATTTACATTTCGAGTAGCAGTTTGCAGATCTTGTCCTCCACCACATCGATTCCCGTATACATCCGCACCCGGACAATCGGCGCGTCCTCCGACGACGGACCACAGGAATCATCATCCGTCAAGTAGAGCAAGAACTGACCGCAAATTAATTCGAAAAAACCGCAATTCGGCGACACGTTTCGAACGGTGGCCGAGAATGTGTGAAGTTCGATCAGCGAATATGAGACGCGCCAAATTCGAAAATTCGTCGCTCAACGCGTTTTAATGAATGAATGAATCAATCAATGAATCAAGTGAACTGTGTTCTCTTGCTGATTCAATACAAGCAATCTGCATACAAGCGCAAGGCGTTAATTGAAATTAAGGAGTGTGATGAATCGAACTTGATGGCATTCAATCGGTGAGCGCGGTGAGTGCCCGAATCGTGCCATTATGCGGTTTGGCATCGATGCCCAGAACGCGACAGAACAGCTGGTAGTGATCCACCTGACGAATTACTCCTAGCGTCATGTTGCGCCGGAATGCCGGACCCTTGGCGAACATGATGCCCTTCATTTCATCGAATTGATCAGCGAAATAGCCGTGTTGACCAGGATCTGAATTAGCTGGATTATTAGGAAACACTTTGCCGACAATCTTGGGCTAAAAGCAGGTCAAATAAGTGAAATTATTAGCTGAGTCAATTATTTAGGACCATTTCGCATCAGGGGACTTACAGCATCGATAATGTACCCAGGTTCGGTGCGCAAAACAATAGGTAGAACCAGACGATGATTCTTGAAGTGCAGATCTTCGGGAATGTCCTCCTTCTTGTGCACGTACAGTCCGGGCAGCCTCGCATTTCGTAACTTATCGTAAATTCGTTGACCAGCACTCTCGTCTGTCGGGTGAATCATCGATATGGCACCCTTGTCCATCATGTAGTGCACGTCATCCCAGTTTACATATCGTTCGAGATTGATCACCTTTTTTGGTTCGGACATACCTGAAACAAGAAGTCGTCGCTAGTTTTGAATGGTTGATCAGCGGTTACGAGGGCATCAACTCACCATGATCGGAGACAACGTAGATGTTCACAGTTTCGTTTAAATCTGAACAAGTTCGTAATCAATATATTGATAAGGTATTAGCGGTTGTCAAATATCTTACCTCGTCTATCGATACGTTCTTGCACGTCCAACAGTAATTTATCGAGTTTGACAACCTCATTTCGAGTCTCTTGAGAGTTGGGTCCATAATTATGGCCAATCGCGTCAACAGGTTCGTAGTAGAGGTGCGCCAGACGATATTTGTTTTGCTCGAATCCCGTTAGTATTTCGTCAACTGTTTTACGCATATCTGAGACGAGGGAATTAGAAAGTTATGCAACATGTCCGTAAGTTCGTACTTTCGTACCTTCGTAATGTGTCGGCCAATATCTACGATCGTAGCCTCTGTATGGCGTGCAGTGAGTTGGCTTCTTGCCACGAATCTCAACCTGACACCCGTCCCAGTAATACATGGCCACTGGCAGACCAGATTTTTGGGCAGATATCCAAACTGAAATGATGGTGCGTGTAAAATGAGAAATATAATTGAATTATGAGCGTTCCTCGGTCAGTGTCACTATGCAGACCTCTCTGACCGGAGAAGAACAAGAAATAAAACACATTCACCGTTCATACCTGGTTCAGCATCGTTCCACCAGTGCGGGTGGCTGACATTCTCGTGCGGCCACATCAGGAACATCTCATCGTTGTCCGGATCGTACATTCGGTTTTGTACCATTCCGTGACTCTCACCGTACAGGCCCGTAACGATTGCATACCAATTGGGGTAGGAATTGGCCGGGTAAATGGGAATTACGTCAGCCTTGACTCCTTCGTCGGCGAGTCGTTTGAACCCAGTTAATTCAGGCTTGTTGACGTAGTCAAAGCGGACACCGTCGGTCAGAATGATGAGCAATTTCTGTTTGCTTGCTCTTCCATCGTCGTCGTTATTATCATCATCATGATTCGCTAGGGCGGCAACAATGACAATGAGCGCGATGAGCGCGATCAGTACAGCCACGCCGATGGCAACGAATTTCTGCTTCTGGCTCAACTCAATATTCGCCCAGTTCGCCATCAGAGCCAGGAAAACGACGACAGGCACAGCCGAGAGGGTTAAAAGAGATCTAAGTTCTGTGAAGAGGCAGCAGATACTCGAAATAAACAAATAAATATACACAGCGACACAACATAAAAGATCATAAAATGATTACCTTATCGGGCCGGCAAGCTGGCAAGCCGCGAGTGCGATACAAGACGAAATGCCCTTGTCGAGTGCTGCGACAGTCTTCAGACTTAAGACAGCAACGCAGCATTCACGTCGAGACCATATTTGCGAGATCAAAATACGATTGGTGTCCGATTTCCGATCGCGGATCGAACAGTATGGAGACGAGCTTGATCAATGGAAACGAGAACGAGTTCTACATACAGACGTAACTTTGTGTTTCGTTCGGCATTCGGTGACCATACCCCATACAATAACGTCAACTCTCAACATTATACCGCTCCCTAATCAGGAAATGAGTTGTTGGTGGCTGCAACTGACGGAAATGGGATTAACTGGATCGGAGTACAGCGGGTAACTTCATATTCAGAGTGCCATGCAACAATATTCGAAAATTTATGCACAAATTCAACATTTGCACATTTTGGTCTGAACTCGCGCTTTGGGATTTTCGAATATTGTGTACTGTGTAATTGTTAGAGACCTGAACATTTTGCGGCAAAAAGTTCAGGTCTCTAGTAATTGTTGCATAGAATGCACACATCTTCGAATAATGTGCACTATTTACTGGATAGCACTGTAATATAGAGCACACACAAGAAGTATTTTCTGAAAGGCTGTTGGTAACACATTTATGTGGAAGGGGCCAAATGTCACTGATAATGGCACATTTGAAAAGTGACGATTAATACAACGAAGTACTTACTGCAAGGAAGGCATAGGTTAACTAATTGTCACTAATTGAACAGCTTGCTGCGTAAGTGACACAGCGTAATATCGATCGTCACGATCGTATCTTTTGATGGCAGATGCAATACGAACGATTTTTGAGTGATGTTTTTCCAAAGTGAACATTTTGCTAATCCTCAAAGAATCTCCTCGCCCAGGCCCATCACTTCTGTTCATCATGCAGAACTCTGCATGCAGAAATCTATATGCAGAGTTCGCTTCTCAAGCATTACGTTTTCGTTTGTTGCATCATCAGTCTAACATATCTCTACAATTTCACTTTCGCTCATTAATTTTATTTAATTAATTATCTAAATGATCTCTGAATCAAAATAACGATTTCGTAGAATGATTTAGTCAATATTCGGTGAAATGTGCATCGCTAATTTCTCAACATTTGATTGTCTCGGTGGACAACACTTCAAAGAAGCTTCCTTTTCAAGTGATCGTCTGTAGTCCATTCAAGATTCAAGTCGGCTAGAATACTCTCTACATGTTCAATGCCAGAATACATTTAATAATGTCGGAGTCACTTTTCCAGGAACAATTTAATGTTTCTGCTCTGTTACCAGTTCGACAAGATATTGATTATTCGTTCTGTGAGATCCATTATGGCTCACAACACCGACTCGTACATCGCCCGAAGACCGTGGGTAGAACATTACCTACCGTGCAGCGTTGATCACATAATTTTAATCGATTATGAGCGATATTTAATTTATTTCGCTACCAAAGGAACCAACTGAGAAAACAGCCACCGAAAATGCGGAATTGAACTGATTAGGACTAGTATTGCAAATTTCATTTATATTATTTCCACTCGTCGTCATGTATTCGGAGATCATGGACGTACTAATTATCAGTAACCTCATATAATCGGTCAACATTGTCGCTAAAAATATTGACAGCCACAAATGTATCTAAGGTGTATTTCCAACTGTATATTGAGATATATATTGACAGGTCGGAGATAGAAAATAACAGACCCACACAGAGAGCTAATCATGACGAATCATCGAGTGATGTACTCATTACCCGATGAATGGTAGCAAAGCGCCAAACTGCATCATGTTCATCATCCGATTCCCGTGTCTCTGTGTATCAAAAAATAGGCGGTTTGTGTGATAATTCATTATTCCAGCCGTCTGACCGCTATTATAGGTAATCATCTGCCCTTTGCGGTCGTAATTGCCCAAAACTGGCAATAGAGCTGTACTGAGGACTCGCTCGGCGGAATAGAGCTGACGAGCTCTGTCCCGTTCGTACATGTCTAACACGTGATGGTCGACGCCAAAACGGCCACTTCCACCGTTGTAGTGGTCACCGCGACCGCCAAGGCTGCGAGAAGTGATATCATTAATGCATATGGAATGTGGAATTAACGTCGTCAGTTTCTAGGACCGACGTCGAATAAAAGTGACAGACAGGTACCTGGCTGGCCCGCGACCTCTGTGCACGGGCGATTTCTGCCTTTTTCGACCACGTTCGCGCTTTTTTCCAGGCTTTTCATTCTCCTTCCCCCTTTTCTTGCTCTTCTTCTCCTTCCGTTTCTTCGTCATTCGTCTTTTAACCTCTTGCACCATTTTCAGCCTTTGCGCGTTGGGATCTGACTCCCTGATAAGTTTCGCGATAGTTTTCTGCAAAAGAATTTCTGTAATGTCATATCAGGGCTCGGGAGGTGAACACCGAAAATCGAACGTCTTCGACTCACCAAAGCCTTGTAGTACTCCGATCGCTGCTCTCCAGTCAGCTTTTCAAGCGCGCAATGCTCCATCTGCGAATGTACTCCAGCTTTGAAGAGTTACATGAAAGTTCGACGGACTGCTCACCAGTTCAATCTTTTCGTATGGTTCCGAGTATTGTTCGTTAAAACAAATCACTGCTTTCCTTGATTCGTATGTCCAATTCGTGTTCAAGTACACTTGATGCTCGCATTGGTCAAGAATACTGGCGCTTTGACTCTACAGTCAGTACGATTAGTGTTAAATAAATAAATAGGTGAGATTTGTTCATGGATAGAAGAGGTATAGAACATACAGCAGGCTTCAGAAAGTTTCTGGCCATTGATCGATATTTGTGCAATTCCTCCTCTGACATTGTCTCCGTCATGCAGAAAGCTTCGTACAGATCGAGAAGCTCGTGGCTGATGCGATTTCTCGGGTGAAGAGTCCGTGTGAGAGCTACAGTCATTTGCCCCTTAATTAGTAATTAGTAACATATTACGATCGTTTGTGCCTTTCGAATACATATCGTCATTGTTCGACATACTAATAACTGATCATAGTTCTCTCGTTCGACAGGTTTCAGTCTTTTCAGGATGCAATGTTCGTACTGCAATGAGTTGAATCAGATTTGATCATCGCTCCGATTTGCTTACTCACTAGGATCCATTGATAATCTTCTTCCGGTTGGCACAGTTGCTGTATGTCTTCGATGGAGAACTCAGGACCAACCAAGTTTCGGCATTTTACAACTGGGTTGTCCATCTGTATGTAGAATCAAACTGGGGTCTGGTAGGTCTCGCCGAAGTGATGATCATTAGGATTCATTGTTTTCGGGTTTTGTAAAGTTTCAAATTCAGTGCGTTAAATCGGGTTGAAAAA
>JAGGCA010003021.1:41164-53482 GCA_022876805.1 Osperalycus tenerphagus | reverse complement strand
ATCCCGAATCTGCGTTATCAAATAAAATAAGTCAAGTGATTAGGTGATGAACTGATGCAGTACACATATCTATAGCCAAACTCACCCGTGCCGGCATCCCATAAGTAAAGATTCATTGTTCGTTCTGCCGGGTCGAGACACGAAAATAAGACATCAGTTGGTATTTACTTACCATTTTGTAGAGTAAACACAAATTATATTTTGTAGAATACAAGCAAATAAAAGTCATTGGTCTTATAGTTATGCCGTGTCGCGAGCATTACATGGCCGAATACCAACTACGAATTACCTCCAACCCACGAACAGTTCTTCAAGCAGAGTTCAAGTGCGGACACGCCAACAAGCCAATCTGGACTTGGCCCGAGCATCGACAAAAGTGACATTAAGTGATGCTTTTTGTCAACTCGGAAGACGGCAAAGGTTTTCCCATTCAGATTCGGGTGCCACAAGCCACGAGCTTTGATGATGGTCCTGAATTACCGGAGTTCAGTTGAAAGCTTAGACATTCATTGTCATCACAGGCAATTTGTGGATGTACCTAATTTTGTTCGACTCGGCTTTCAGTTCCGATTCTAATTTCTTGGTTACTCCAAGTTCGGCTACTTGTCGCACACCTTCCGATGCGTAACCACCATATTCCCACATCCGGAAGTCTGATGAGTGACTCGCGCCAATGATGTCGGAGAAATGCGTGAGCCAGAAGTTAGCGGGAAACTCTTTCGGATGAGTATGTATGAGTATATGATTATATAAACATATATGCACACCGCGCAAGAAAAAGAACATCTCAAAGAGAGCTACAGATACTTACGCGATGGGTGAGTATATTTCGACCACAGTCCCTCGAAGATCACCTCGTACTTGGCCTCGTCGCATGCGCAACATTCATCAAGTATTTCGGGCTGCTCGTCGTGGCTTTCGTGCTCATCTTCACACAACACCTTCATAGGATTAATTACACAAAAGTTAATTACATGAAAAGTAACTAGTTGGAGTGAGTATCACAGAAATGAATCCCGTAGGTGACTGCGTTGTCCAAGTGTTCGTGACATTTATCGACATAATTTAATTACTCACTTTAGTGAGTCCTCCGTCATCCATGTACCACAAATCTTTCTGCTCAACGACCGTTGCTCTATGACAATTACAGCAAATAATTAATAGCAAAATTACATTTTAGTGTTCTGACAAGCGATGTAACGCGTAGAGTTGCGACTTTAGAATTTTGTGTGTGAAATGCAGAGTGCCTCACGCACTGTACTCTGCTCGGTGAAAAAATGTGCACAATGTCGCCATGTCGCCATGTCGCATCTGTTGCCATGATAAGTTGATTATCTCGTAAAACTGTCGTTACTGTCGTGACAGCATGCCAATTGACTCTCTTTGTCATCGATTCTGTTTGTTGGATCCACGTACAGAACTGTGACTTACTAACACTACCATACAGATCTGCAGTTACCATTTATGTCGTTCGCTAGAAAAATGTGCCGCCAGTTCGCGAGCGCGTTAATGACTTTGTAGAAATGTGTCGATGGTGGCGAGTCGTGCCAACAAAGACTGCTATGTAGTGACTTACTTGAAAACAACACAGCCGGAACCAGCAGCAGGAGCTGTCCACATGACTTGGATCTCCGATTTCGGTATCGATGATGTTTGCATTATGCCATTCTGGCAATCGTCTCTGATCTGAGAGAGGGCATCGCCGAAAAGCTGAAACGCGAACGCCAACAAAACGCAGATTCGATTAGATAACAGACAAACTCAGATCGGTTTCGTGTTGGGTTGACGACTAATTATTGACGGCTTAACAAGTTGCTCCAGGAATGATGCTACAAGGTGATGAAGGAGAAAGTTAATTAAAATGTACCTGAAACGAGCCCACATCTTGCACTTGCGGCTGACCAGTTGCCGAAGTCCCCTGATGCATGAGTTGGTAAGGATCGCGAGGCTCCACAACAAGGATGAAGTCAGTGAATTTCTGAACGCTCACTTGAGTCTTGTATCCTTGCAGAACAACTGAGTCAAAGAGAGTAAGAAGAAAACAACTGTCTAGTCGTTCAAATAAATGAGATGATCGGAAATGATGTTTGTTAAGCGAAATTGGTTTATGGTTTGTTTCGCTTTCGCATTTGTCTCGCTGCTCCGCCGACGTACACAGACTGTGCCAAATATAATGCGAGATGGTCAATGGAAGGGCATAGAAGATTGATGGTGAACTGATGAAGGAAACGAAGATGAGAAGAGCAGCGCCCAAAGTCCCTCTGGGGCATTTCATTATGTGCAAATGGAAAACAGAAAGGATGACAGGGGTCAAAGTGGCAAGTAGAGCGGAAAAGAGTGCCGAAAACTAACGATAAGTGAATGCACACATTATAAATGATATCATGAAGAAAGGGTGAATTGGAATTGCCGCGAATCAGAGGAAATAGGTGATGAAACACGAATCAACAAGCACTGCGAGTTGAGCCATGCCTGCAATTCTTCTCCATCTTATGTATGTAAGCTTAGTTGAATCACTGCTAAATGGCTCGCACTTTTTCAATTGCGTTGGATAACGCAAAGGGCTTAAACAAAGTACAATGAAAGTCTTCTGATGCTTACACTCATTAAGATTAACTGGGATGCAAAAAAATGCATTCCTGTTAAGTGAACAAAGTATACGATAATAATCTTCATGCATTCATGCCTCGAAGTGGTGGTAGTGAGTCGGAAAATTGTGGTTGGGTTCAGGGAAGCAGCGACCATCCTGCATGAGTGACTTCATGTGCAGAAGCAATATGAACACCGTTATTGCAAAGTGTTTACAAATTGCGAGAATATATTTCTTTTTATTACGTGGCACAGGCACCGACAATATTCTGCTGAGAGTGCGTCATATTATGATAGGAAATTGCTTCAAGACCACTGCAATTCGACGACACTTGAATAACAACATCTGCAGATACCTCCGACTCGAGACCGCCATAAAAATGCGAATGAGAGAGCCTGAATTGGAAATGCAATGCTTTAAAATGCATGTTTTCTCGTCGACTAAGGAACATATCACCGCAATTGCGATTTGCGAACATTAACAGATGAACACAAGCAAGTGACGAAATAATCACTGAGACGCTCTTTTCTTATTGTCAGATTTTCTCTTGCTCTTCCTTTAATCCAAACTTGTACAATCATCCCATTGATTTTGATGCTTTTCTCTAGCCCACCTCGTCTCTTGCTTCTGGCTTCTAAGTCACAAAATTCTTCATTAAGCCTTCTATTCAAACAACTTCTTTGTAAGTTTGTTGTATTTTTTTTTCATCATCTTAAGTGCGAAGCAATTTGAACGAATTCTGTGCTAATGCAAAAAACTCGTCACTACAATCATCTGTATTTAACGCTCATGGCAGTGCACTAATTTCTTGGCACGGCTTTATGCAAATCTGTGTAAATGAATGAAGCCGTTTACAGTGAATTTCATCTGCATTTATACTCGTACAAACAGACCCGCAAAACATGCCTCCTGCTGTTGTGATGGCAAGTAGCCAACGATATATACGTAACGGTACCAGCATCACGAAGACGCGCGACTAAGAAGTCAGACTAGAGAGGTGCAAAGCTTGAGCCGCCGCGAACTTTCCGACAATTTCATCCCGAGCTTTACAGATATGAATACATTTCTATTATATTGTCGATTGTCTCGAAAAGGATTTTAGCCTTTAAGTTCTCATCATGAATGTTTACAGTGATTTATCGTTGTCATCAAGTGTGGCAGATAACTGATCTTGATGTGACATGGTGAAAATTGCACGTGATAAGAATCAATTACGCGCGTGTTGGTTGGGAGAAATTTTACAGAATCATTCAAGACTCGCGGCGGCTCGCGCTGAGGCGCGAACCTCGAGCCTCGACTTTTGGGGCCTGAGCCTCGAGCCTTGGAGGCTCGCAGCGGCGCGGTGCCCATCTTTAAGTCAGACCAAGCATTATCAAGCATCGTTGACGATTTTCGACGGCATAATGATGAAGATGAAACCAAAACGAAACCAATTTACATTAAAGTGAGCGCCCGAACGGGACTGAGATGAGAGCGGTTTGCACGCAAATTGGATAAATGTTCGGGCTGCTCAAGTGGTGAGCCGACATGAATAATTTATTGAATTGAAGGGCGTTAGGCAAACATCGCATCGCATCTCACACGACATGATGAGAGACGCGCAAATTTAATATAATTATATGTGAAGGATGAAATCGTTTTGAATTGCACAGTTCGGGTCAGGTTGGTTCTGCGATAACAATCAATGACGGGCACAACAGCTGTGGTCGCATTCAATTAGATGACAACGTTCTCAGTGTCTGACACAAAAGTCGTCTTTTATTCACACGTAGGCCTAACATATTCCTGAATAGTGCCGAACAATAATTAATATGCGCGTAACTTGCGATTCTGTTGCTCATCTGAGACGTGTCGTCTCCCATAATGACATGAATTCGAGCTAAAATGAATATCCGTTTCTGCTATCTCATTCGAGTTTCGGTTCACTTCCGATTTTCTCCTAATACAGTAATGCTGGCGCGTATCACAAATTCTGCCAGAAATTCTGCGTTTCTGTCCACTTATCTGACGCAAATACAGCGACAGTTAATCAAATTACAGTTGGCTGTGTGACATTCCGTTTAATTAATAGTACCAAGAGGATCGCAAAATGAAATTAGCCAATCTGGGTTACTTACGTAACCTCATTTGCCGGCCGAATCAATTACGAGCTCGGTCGGTCTCACAAATAGCAAAGCAAACAGTGCAATAAATATCATAATCAATCAAATTATGCGTGTGTCATTTAGCGTGACATACGCGTAATAATCGATCGATCGACTTGAGCACATTTAAACGTATCTTTCTCACCTGTATATATGTCGCCTGTTACGTATTTATCTGGATTGCCACTAATCTTGATCTTGAAACCATTATCACCGGATGTTCGAGGGCCAGTCACACTTGCTGGTTCGCGGACACACTGGAACTGGTTATGAAACGAGCGACTGATTCCTTCGTATGCAGATGTAACATAATGCTCAACAGAAGCGTTGACTTGATGCAAAAGTAGCGCCACGATGATGGACATCAGGAATAAAGTGATATGACACAAATTTTTGGTCGGACAGGCCAAGTTGCTCACCCGGTGAAGAGTGACGTGCATTTTGGCGAATGATTGCATGAGACCTCACCGGACCGCGAACGCAATTCAAAGACGTTCTCTGGAGATAGATTGTCGATGATGCGAGAACTTCTGAGGTTCGGCTCCTAGATTCAGAAACGAAGACGCAGAACTCAGTTCGAGCCGAAGTGATGATCAATTAGAAACCAGCTTGGAAGCAGTTTAACTTCGACATTGAAGTGCGAGCGCAACTCTTTAAATAACTGACAACCGAAATGAGCAGTGATGAGCAAAGTTAGCCAACTCGAGCGCCGTCATCAGTCGTGGCTCAGTTGGAGAATCAGGAACGAGATGCGGCGCGAGACTGCCGAATGCATGCCCGGTGCGCACGAGCTAAATATGCATCACCATCGCACATGTGTCCAGGAAAGGTACATTCGTGCCATCATACTTACACAATACATATATACAAACCCACATGATGTAGGAAACAAACAGTCAACAAGTAAATAGAACTAAGTTAAATTTACAGCGCTGCAATAACGACCGCGAGCAAATTGCTGGTCAGATAAATTAACGTCGCTGATGGAGGAAAAAGAGACGATATCATTCAAATATTATCAGATATGTTGCAATTCTCCATACACATGTAATTTGCCAATTGGGAATCGTCATGACTCTCGAGATTGTCATCCATTTGTGAATTCAGCAAAGAGGTACAGCCAGACAAATGCTGAATTTCGTCTAAAAAAAAATGCTGCATGCATCCATTCTTGTCCTTATCCTTTCTCTCCTTGCCATCGCCATCAGCATTCCTCTCATTCCGGCAAATCCTGGGCTTAAGTCATTGCATAGATTAACTTTTCTTAAGTCCTTTATTGCCGTTTATCTCACGCGCCGCCGGTCGTTGCGTGTGACTCAAGTCGAACGGGCAAGATTAACAACAATTTGGCGAGTTCATGGAACGCGGACAGAAAAGAGTTAGGTAACACGATCGAACACCATTGCTGCAGGTCGCCTCACACACGTTGTCTTCTTATTCACACAAATACTATCCACATTAGAGATGGGCAAGGTGCAGGTGCGGATATATTTTTTTTTGCCATGGTCGCGGTTGCGGGTATGAAATAACAAAATTTTAACATAGGAGTCTATGGGAGTTTTGCAGTTGCGGGTACAATATTTTCCGAATTCTGCGGGTGCGGGTGGCAAAAACTGTACCTGCACCCACCTCTAATCCACATCTCTTGTTTAGTTTTACGGCCGCTGCCTGAGTTTTGAATTTCAAGTCATAATCGCCTATTGTGCTATATGAAGTAGTAGAAGGACCAGTAAAAACGAAGATGGAATGAAATTTTCTGTGTCTGGAGGTAGCAGCGTCATGCTCAAGATATCACTGTTATGGGAACGTTTCGATTGATTGCGTATTTCTCCATTTCTCTGTGTGGCAGGCAAACGAATGCAGAGAGAAATTCTTTGCTTCTCGCCTCCGATGCCGGCACGAATCGGAAATCGATTTGGCGAATGTCGCATCTTCACTGTTTTCTCATCACACGTGGCCATCGTCGTGCTGCCATTCTTCCGCTCTCGGGAAGAGGTCGATCTTGGCAGTGTCGATAATCTTGAGCAGCACTCATATTCATAGTCTCATCTTCAGCTGTTTCTCTTTCATCTTCATCATCGCCGTCCGCATGCTTTGGTCGTCATCCGCATTCTGTTCTCTTCCTGTCTTATTCTCTCAGAATTCCTATTGCTGAGCTGATTGCAGGAACTGTCATACTTTCAATAAGCGCGATTTCGGCACTTCGCCTCTGTTCATTTTCGCGTCACGTTCGTGTTTATGACACGCTTCGCCTTCCTTTTGCCACCGCGCCATTAAAAGCCATCATTGCCAGCTTAAGAGCGGCTTCATGAAATTTTTGTCATTCGCGATTAAAACTAAGAAAACTTTGTGTGAAAGCCCTCGACTTGTATTTCTGACGTGCATCTGTGTCACGATGCCATAGTTGCGATGAAGATGTCGAGCTTTTCGAAGCGTTATTACTTTCATTCCCTGCAATTATCGAACGATGCAAAGACATGAGTAGCGACTCGGCATCCAGACTCGGAATTGCATCAGTCGCTTGCCTTATTAAATGGCACGAGCCATGGAGTAGCGCATGTATGGTACATATGATACGCGCACATGACATGCATTTCATGATACGCTCCGTTCAATAAATGTCTCGCTCTGTCATACGAACATCGGGATTACTTCTGATCAATTTATCGCGCCTAATTTAATATCGTTAGCTTAACGCCTTTTTATCTCGGTTCATTGCGCGACAGTCGACTGAAGTGATCGGGACCATCTTCATCATCAGTATTTCTCTGTGACATTCACTGCGATTCTGTTGTCTTGCCTTCTTGTCTCCTATTCTCTTTCCCGACTTCCTCCGTGCACACCGTCCATCATCATTTGCAGTCGCATTTCTTCATCTCTGTTCACTCTCTCCTGACTCCAGTGCCAGTCCACTCGCTTACCCATTCAGAAGCGTTCCAGCTGTGATCTGCGTATCGGGAATCGTGTTCGGCTTCGCGTTCGCTCCGTTCTTCACACTCATATCATCGTCAGCTTGGCTCATAACGAAAATTACGATCACTCATGGAATAACTACGTGCGACAAGCGGAGCGGATCGACGAAAGTGCTCTGCTCAGTTTCTTGTACATATTTGATCACTTCGAGCAGAGTGATCTGTGCTAGAATCTCGGTGTCTGATGTGTCTGCTGTTGTGAATAATCGGAGTGCATTCGGAATGCTTATTTCCATATTTCGGTATCTTTAAGAATTCAGAACGCGCGTGATTTACATTCCGCAGATATCGCGCTGCTCAGATTGATGGTCTTCTCCGCAACTCGCCATTATCTTAAGCCTGCTTTCATCCCTCTTCGTCTGGTGCGGTTCCTGTTGCATACTATTTTGATATGAGATCATTTCCGCGTGCGAAATGACAAAAACAATATGCACACAGCAGAAGTCATTTCATGATGGAGGGAGATCAAGGAAAGGAATGACAATAAATGGACGAGCTCGTACGTGGAGTTCACTCGAATAATGCCCTTCATTTCGTCATTTTTTCGTCTCAATCATACGCAAATGCAAAACCTAAATCACATAAAGTTTCACAACAGTGTGGATGCTTTATCTTTGTTTGTTCTTTCCTTCTATTTTCTTCGTTGCTCAAAGTTTTGCGAATTATGTATCTCGAACAAAGAAAGTTTAATCTCGCAAAGACGAAATATGTACTTATGCCTGCCCTGAAATCACGCGGCAGAGAATATCGTTGCTTTTTTCATGACTCAACTTTATTGACTAAACACGGTGGTTAATGCGTGTTTTGGGAATGACTACAAGATAGACAGGATATGATCTGACTCCCGACAGGACCTCGTCTATAACCGAAACAGTCCATCGGTTCGCTTTGTGGTTGCCTTTCGCTCACTCCGCACAGATTGTTTCACTTCTCTTCTCTCAGGCACGCTTATCACAAAATTTCACTCTTGCACGATCATTTTTCATTTCACTTCATTTCACGCATCTTCAACTATTTTCTCGTCTGCCTATGTTTCTCTTCACTCTCGACGTTCTGATGGTGCACTGCACAGTATCGATGTGCGATGTGCTGCAACGTGAACGCGAAATTGAGCGAAATGATCGCACGCATATTCAACAAGACGCGTGTCAAATTTTTATCATTCGCTGCGAATATTGCACGTGTTTAGCGTACCGTGAAGTGAATTATGCAAATTTAATGCATGCAAGTGAAACGAAACGGCATCAAGTCTAACGTTGTAAGACTACAGTGCGATGATAATTTCGGGTGCCAGAAACACGCGCAAACTTGCTAACTCATTATCAGAGTTATACGATGACCTCGTCTGATCGGTAGGCAACCAGCACAACAAATCGCGAGTAGCTAAATCAGTTTTAATGAAATTTGATACAAAGGCGAACACAAATCACGCTTATTAACACGTTGAACGACAGTGCCAGTAAATTATCCGAATTCGGCTCAGTGGTAGTGCCAGTCACGCTTAACACCTGATGATCAAGTAAAGAATTTACGAATACTGCCACTCATACCCATGTCTACTGAACGACCAGAGTGCTAAATGTTACAATAGCTTCGTGTTTGTTACGTAAATGACACTTCACTGTCGAGCAGTATAATCAACGGTGAAGCCTCCCACTAATAGGATAGCATAAACCCGTCGAATTTTTAAACTGATTTCACTACCAACACATAGTTTGAATGCCATGTAAATAGTTTGAATTCGACCCCGAACCGACCAGGAGAGTTTAGGCCAGAGGCATTCCCCTTCATCTTCTATTCTTGGATGTCTGGCTCACAAGTAGACGACCTCGAAAACTGTTCCAGCTATGCTTTCTCTGCTTTAAATTCATAATTTGCTCATTACTTTGTCACTCTGCTCGCGTTTGAATTGACTAGTAAAACACTTCTCCGATGATGACATCGATCGTTTAATGCTATATCGGGTATCGCAAGTTGTTTCGATTAGCTTAATCATTAGGCATAGGCATCCTGGTGATCAGATGAATACTGATGTAATCAGTTCACAGTATTCACAGCAACATGTTTGAATCAACTACATAGTCAATTAGACTTTCTCTATGTTAAGGGACGTGTTCCGAACCACGATTAGCGTCTAACATGCACATCAGCGCTAGTTAACCGTGAAAGAGAAACAACCTGTTCCATGATTGCGGTCCAAAACCATCAGCTTCAAGAGCAAATTGTTTGGTAATCAAACCGGGTTACTTTCCAAGTAGTGCCGCAGAACGGCTTAATAGCGCTCAAGTGAAAGGACTCGCATTCACATCAATGCCACTAAATTGTTAGCGGGAAGACTCAAAACAGTCCGAACACTCATTGACATTGATGTATGGAGTTCGCGAGACAACACATTGATGAGAAATGAGCAGTGAAACATTTTTATAGACACGTTCCCAATTTATCCGACGATCATTTACAGTAATAGCTTTTCTTTGCCTTATTTCACTACCTGTACATTGTTTAATTTTGATGATTTTTGGCATGCATATAGGGCGTCATAATATACATTCGTATGAAGTTAGTCGGAGAACCAGAATGGCTCCATGGCGAGCTTGAATCTCAAATGTGCTGGTATCACTGTAAATATTCAAAATGCTTCCAGCCGAGAAAATGAAGTGTTGAACGAGTGCTGTCATGCGTTTTTACAATCATCAGAATTAACTGACTGGTTCCTGAGCAAAATGGCACTAAATTTGACACACATCAGGAGGTGACGGGGCCACAGACAAAAAAATATTCACATATTTATTCACGGAAGCGGAAAATCAGATTTTGATATGTAATAGATTGTTATCAGACACATATTAGTGGCGTAGACGGCCCCGTTCAGTGAGGTAACCAGACCATTTAATGAAAAAATGGGGCAATAACTTCTACTATCCAGGATATGTCTTGACAGTCCGGTAAACGCTGTCCCCGGTAGTGCTGTCCCCGGTAGTCTGTCGCTCAAGGCCGGCCTCGCCTTTGCACGGATCTACAAGGCAGGAATTGACCTGTTTGTCCGAAACGATGTGTGTCGTTATCACTTTCTGCTTGATCATTTCCGGTTTGTACACATTCTTGACGACTGCCACGTTGGTCCTGACCGGCACCATCTTGGTCTGATAGACCTTAACATACTTCACCTTGGGTGGTTCGGGGGCGGTGATTCGGAGACGCGGAGGAACTCGGACTTTGACACGAGGAATTAGGATCGGAATGAGAACTTTGTATCTCGCCAACAGAACTTTCCGCGGATTACTCGGTGGAGGTTCTTCTTGTGGAGTTGGCCGTGGGTGCGGTTTCGATGGAGGCAATGACAGCGACCTTACGTTTGTTTTGACAGGGATTGCACACGGCACAGACTGGAAAATAACGAAAATAACGAAAATAACGAAAATCCACATTTTAAAGCTGACACTCACCATGGACGTCACACCACAGGAATTGCCGCCTAAAAAGAAATTGTGAGCAGAAACAAGGAAATCAGCATTGACGCGCTTGTGTTACTTACAGCATTGGGGCATAGAATTGACAGAACCGAGAACCGCTATCAAAACGAGCAAGCAAGAAGCCAATTGCACGGCCATCGCGGGTGACTGCAATACGTCGGCAACCCTTTTGGTTCTTTGCTTCCAAACAAAATGTTTCAAATCAGCTCTGATTAGTGTTTCTATCAGATCAGGTTATTTAATATATGTCACATTACCGGACGACGATGAAATGGATCAGATGGACAAGCAAGCGAGTTTATCAATGAATGAAAAGGAAATGACATGATCGTATGTCCCCCCGATAATGCAATTTTAGATACAGATTTGTAGTTTTTCAGTCAGATGCTGCAGTTATTAGCCTTTGCCACGAAGACAGTATTGAGTCTTTCTCCGACTGCAAATTCCGTCGGTCTTTTCCGTTAAGCAATGCCACATATTTTGATGGAGATCGGAAATTGGAAGCGGAAGTATCTTTTTACATTAACGTATCTTTAAACGTGATACATTTGATTCCCACCTTAACTAAATTGACTAAAGGCCGACATTTTAGCACGCGAACACCTTTACTTGAAACGACAAACATCGCGCATCACGAGTCCCTGTGAAAGTCTCGACAATGTTGGTCAAGTTATCACTTATCGCTTGTGTTGTTCTAGTTATTGTTCACAATGGTAAGACAATGTCCGAAATTAATCATCAGCCGCTCATCAAACTTGATTAATCTCCAGGAGCTGAGGCTATGCCGCAACACTACCCAAACCCATATCCATCTGAGCATCAAAAATGGCCCGTCAACATGGAAACGATAAAGGTCCGCAAAACTAATCCAACCATACTTCGACGAACTGAGTCCAATCCTAATGTGCGAGTTATCTTCAAAAAGAAATCCATTCCAGTAGTGCACAGACAGGGAGGTGTGAGTTGGACAGGGGCTATGTCGACGTCCCAATATGGAGAATCGGGGACTCTTGTGAGAGAGAGGAGACAGACATCGTGTGACTGCTCCAATCTAGCACCATGCGCTCAAGAAATATGCCCAGTTTTTCCCAACTGTGGATGTGGATACATCCCAAGACGGAAGCCAGTTATCGTTCGCC
>JAGGCA010003021.1:21140-41154 GCA_022876805.1 Osperalycus tenerphagus | reverse complement strand
TGTGACTGCTCCAATCTAGCACCATGCGCTCAAGAAATATGCCCAGTTGTTCCCAACTGTGGATGTGGACACATCCCAAGACGGAAGCCAGTTATCGTTCGCTATCGTGTCGTTCATCACCGAAGGCCACCAGCACGGCAGCAGATGAGAGAAGAGCAAAGAATCGTGGCGCGTTACCGCATCATCGTCCCAGTCATCATTCCGAGAGTGCACAGACCGGCACCCATCGTTGATCCAGAGGTACCAAAACCAGTGTTCAGATACGTGAAATACACGCAGGTCGAGTCGAAGCCGGTCGTGCATATGGTACCCATCTCGAAAACGATTATAAAACCCGTGATTCAAACTGTGGACGAGAACGGAGAGGTTGTCGAAGAAGAAGCGCGCGTCATCAATGCACATAATACAAAAATTGGTGCGGCTTCCATTCAGGTTCTTCCACATGATTCAGGATATTCCACTGGTGGGTCTGGTGAGGTGCTGGTCGGTGACAACGGAGAATGGCAGCCAGCTGATGGTCCGGCTGGACAGTGGCAGAACGTAAATGGGCAACGGTTGTCGGTCATGCGGGGCACAGAATAACGCGGACGAATTGCTTGAGATCTTAATAAACACAGGTCTAATTATCACGACAGTCTAGCTGGAAAATAAAGTTAGTAAAAGTCACTGAAACATTGGAAAGACATACTGTATTAAAAGTTCAATGTGACCACTTCGTTTTTCACTTCTAAATCACATTCAATGCGCTCGATTAGAAATAAGTCGATTGGTACATTCAAGAAGATACGAGTTCAATAATTTATAATCGGATTGTTTCGGTAGCAATCCAGTAACCAAAGTGTTAGTCGATCTTTGTGACATCTCTATGTTAACTTTCACGTCAACGTCGCGTCACGTCAGTTGTCTCATTATATAAAGAAATATCTGTAACTAGTTTCTCTAAATGTTCGCTGCTTTGCACCCAATTATAAACCACTGTCTAAGAAACGGACTGTTTGAAACAGTGTTTATTAAAAGTTGCATTTCCCCCCTATGTCACTCACGCAGAACTTCCCCGGAAAAAATGACATCACTTTGCTCGTTAGTAATAAAAAATGATCACGATATAGATGTATATTAAACGTGATCAGTGTCTCGTCAGAGAGCAGAATAAATTTCATCACATAAATCTGATTTTGGAAATAATAATAAACTCAATCCGCAATAAACGAAAAGGATGAATCTCGGATCGTATCTCAACGCGATTAACTTACCTAATGCATCACTACATCAGCAAAATACAAAACACAATTAGCTAGCAATTACATTTGCCGGCTGCTCGCTGCCCATCTCCGGCATCCGCATTCACAGCACTGTCATCAGCGATTCGCAGTCCTGATCGCGAACCTTGAGACGCGCAACTTCGACTCTTCTGCTGATCGATCATTCCTAGAAGAGACAGTAATGGAAAACATATTCAGTGGGAATCGCGCTGATCTTGGACTTACGCCTGGTGAGGTCGAGGAACATATCATCGATTCCATGGTTAACCTTTGCAGATGTCTGGAAGTGTTGCGCATTCGATATTTGGCTGCAGTACGACTGAGCCTCGCAGATGAGTTCGTTTTTCTGCAGTTGACTCTGTTCGGCGGGTGGCAGTAAATCGGTTTTATTACCGACTATTGCCAAGCACACCGTGTTGCCCAACATCTTGCGTAATTCTTTCACCCACGTTTTCACCTGGAACAGCACAACTCGAACTTGATACATCGGTCAGTAATCCGCGATGCTCGACTCGACTCACTTTGGACAAACTGTCCGGATCTGTGACATCGTAAACCAGCACGGCACCGTTCGAATCACGATAATAAATTGGCCCTGTCGATGTCAAACATTCAGCGAAGCGAACATGATTATAATTGTATGTCGGTCAAGAGATTTACCGAGGGCATGAAACCTCTCCTGGCCAGCCGTATCCCAGATGGACAGATTGATGCGATTCCCGTTGACGGTGATCTTCTTGTTCAGGTAACTTGCTTGCAGGGTGGACTGATGAGCATCACTGGAGGGAGGGAGAGAGAGAGTAATGACTACAACCATTACGATGGACACTGACTTGAATTTGTTTTCGACATATCGCAAGACCAGTGACGTTTTACCGACACAGCCCTCACCCAGGAGGACCACTTTGAATGTGAACTGGTTCAGTGTCGAGTGGTTCATCTCGATGACAATGCAACTATTACGAATAGAATCGATGGCGGAATTTTAGATGAAAGACCAGGTGATCGAGTGAGTGACGCGATGGCCGAGAATGAGCGCCACATTCAATTCGATACGAACCAAGGCTGACCAAGGCTGACTGGACTGAAAACATTCCCGATCAATGTGCATCGATGCCACTCATCTATTTATGTAAAACTACGATCAATGTACTCGGTCAGTAATCTTAAGTGAGACTGCACTGATTCTACATAGTTGACACATATTGGTTAATGCATTATTGGTGTGCGACTTCTAGTTTCAGTTCATCAATTAATTTTGTAGTGTAAATTCAATTGAATGTGTTCATGCAGCAAATTGTATGGGTTTGGTCCAAAAAAATTACTAATTTAATTGCAGACGGAATGAAGTGAATGAATTTCGGACAGATCGCGAGGATAAAGCCTAATAATGGATCGTTATCATGGGACGACTCTAAATTCCAGTCACGACTTCTAATAAAAGCGAACTCGTTAACGGACTGATTGTCATGTAAAATTACCTTTCACACGGCATTGTTTGTATTGTTAATTTTCTATAATTTCGCCCTACATCATCATGACTACTACCGCGTTGTTTTGATATGCACGACGATTTTCTCCAACATTAGCCACAAAACAGTAGTGCATAAACTGTTTCGATATCCTCATTTTTGCAGCACAATGGATAAGTCCCGCCATCATTCTACTAGCTACCCTTGAAATTTATTAAGGTCTTCAACCACTACACTTCGTTCCGTTTCATGTCCCTCCTGTTCGCATTGCCAGATCAGACCTGTTCTGCTCTTCTCCCCGTTCCGGTCACGGTTCGCCGGTTTGTTTCTCTTCGAGTGTTACCTGTCGATGTCAGCATTCATTCATTCACTTGCGAAACTTTCACGTTGTGCAATGCCGTCTATATTTTTCGATGTTGATCCATTCTCCTTTTTTCTTGTGCTCATCGTCTCGGTACGACATCAACTTTGTTCAGGCGAAATTAAGTGAGAACGGAGTGCACAGATTGTATGATATAGTCGTTCAAGGCGTCAAGGGTTCACATTTGCAAAAACAGAACAGCCAGTCGATTGTTACTCGCATTTCAACCCCCTCATCCTCGCTTCCCGTCGGGCGGAACAACAATTCAGCCCCACTCGACTCGGTTACTTTCTGGCTGCCACTCGCGAGTGAGGCAAAACGAAAAAGTAGAAGAAAGCGGTAGACGAAGTGAAGAGGAGAAGCCCTGAAATGAGTGACTGCTAATCATGCAGATGTTTCGAGCTAGAGTTGCTTCGTCTGAGACGTGCTCATTGCGATCGAGATCTTCAACTGCGAGTGAGTGCTTTTCATCAGGACCAGCATCTAATTTGCTTGTCGTGAGTTCTGACAAGAGACCATTTCTGCGTGACTGTTAATTAGTTGAGTTCGTCGCATTTAGTCTCGTCTTGTTTGAACTGCTGAACGTTGCCGGTTTTTGCTTCACTCCTGCAATTGCAATCCAGGTCTCTCTATCGTCATTGTCTTAAGAGTTAGTTTACATTTTCTGGAGCGAGTTAATTGCTTCACTTTTGTAATCAACGTGATTATTCTCGCACTTATTGCCATTCGTTGATGTTTGTGTTGCCAACTGGTTATTGTTCTTTGTGTCTCTAACGAATTACGAAGACGAATTACATAATTTTCACCTGCTGGTCAAATCTCGCAAACCCGCTCGAATTGACGTTGATGAAGTACCACTTGTGCGATGTTGAAAGCGATAAAAGTGTGCACGGAGCACCTCGATATTCATCTGTGATCATTCCGCTCGTATTGTAGTTGCCAGTTGTTGTTGTTGGTGGTGGTGAACTCGACTTGATCATCTTGAAGACTGAATTCACTACGAGCATTTATCATAATCGTGAGTGGAAAGGAAATGCGTCGAGGGAACAGGCCGGTGAAGAGAATGCTTCGAAGATTGCCCAGTGTCAAGTCTCTGAAATTTCGTTGATAGACAATCTCTGGTTCGCTGTGCATCACATCATCATCATCGTGCACCACGTCCGCATCATTCTCTCCTGTCTCTCCTGTCTACCAAAACAGCTCCGAGCGTAGGAACAGCATCGAGACTAGAAATGTAAGCGAATTATTGATTTTCTCTTCTGTTCTCCTCTCTTCGGTCATTCGTTCGTTCTCTGGTTCCATGAACTGAGTTCCCTCTCGCGCTTTTCGCTCGTCAACAAGACCGTCGTGCCGCTGCATCGAATTCCTTCTAACGTCGTTTCGCATAACCCACGACTGCTTGCATCAATATATGGACAGTCGAGACGTTGGTACGTCTGAGGTTAAGTGAACTGGAAGAAGTCCAAGACCGACACGGAGACAAGACAGTGATCGGCGATTAAGTGCAACTTAACCTGATGCTCTGTCTCCGATGTTCAGATGCGCGATTCGTGAGATGTGATTGAGAGTCGAGTCGATTTTGAGGTTTTGTGCCAATCAACGTGTATCGATTGTAATTTTTCATCACCATTCAAGGTACATCGCCTTCTTTTCACTCGTATTGAGACTACTGAGTTGATTGTCGCGATCGACCCATCAGGCACACGAAAACGAAACGGAAATCGATCGCGGCACATCCGATGGCAAGTCGTTGTTGCTGATAAGCAATTTTGTTGAGTGCAGTCTTGCATATTTAATGTGGTTTCGTTCGCTTCGGTTGTTGTTGTTTTCCTCACGCAATAGAGACCTGTGCAGGTTGTTGACCCGCAATTGTGACGATCTTTCTTGCTTTTCGCGCTGCGAGATTCATTACCGAAAATGCGCAATTTGAGAGCTAGAGCAAAATTCTTAACTCGTCGCAGATTCTCGCTCGTCGCTCATCCTTAACGCTCTTCCCATCTGTTTTCGACAGATCACACGTACCGTCGTAGGGTCAGAGGGTGATCAGTGAAACATCCGCTAATCGAAACGAGAAAATCAGTAGACTGACCGAAAAACATGTGGAACGAGACAGTCGGTCTAGTTAATGGCAAGCACAAGTATCTAACAGCCGAGACGTTCGGGTACAAAATCAATTCCAACGGGCAGGCGTTGAAGAAGAAACAACAATGGACAATCGAGCCGTACCCCTTACAATTGCCATTGTCTGGTGGGCTAAATGGAACTCAAAACGGGTCAACAAAAAACGGGAATGGAAATCTCGCTACGGATGATGTCGATGAACTAGAGCATGGTGCGAACAGATCTTATTTGCCAGCAAACAATTATTTTACTAGTAGTCAAATTGATTAATTTCTTTTCTAGTGGCAATCAAGTCGCACTTGAATAGGTATCTGGCCGTCGATTCGTTCGGCAACGTGACCTGCGAATCGGAAGAAAAACACGAAGGAGCTCGATTCACAATCACGATATGCTCTATGTCGACGGGACAGAGTAAAGGTCAGAGCGATTGGATCACAATTAGAAGACAGCGGATCACAGTCGTTGCTCTTATTTCTTATTAGAACATGGCATTTACTGGGCATTTCGCAATTTGCAGCGCGGCTACTATTTGGGATGTACCGCGGATGGAATGATCAATTGTACGGGCCGAACGCGTGCTAACGTGCCCCATCTCATTCATTCCTCTCGTACAATTTTAGGTGTCGCGAAAATGCCCCAATCGCGAACTGATTTGTGGTACTTGCATTTGATTCCCGCACGCGGAGCCAGCATGTTCGCACTAAAATCGGTCGGCCGTAAACGATATGCACGGGCTCTGGTCCAACAACAGCAGCAATGTCACGGTGCAAACGCCAGTGGAGACTATGAACAGATCCAGATTGACGCGACAACGCCCTGGGGAGCTGAAACTTTGTTCCAATTCAAGGTTTGTGGCATTTTACGTTTCTGGTACAATAACTGTAAATTCTTTCTTTTCATTTCAATTCCAATTCAAGTATCATGAGGGTGGCCGATATGCGCTTCTCACTTCCAACTGCAAGTATCTGACCTATGACGGGACGTGCATTCAATGGACACCACCATCACCGACAAAGGGTGCACCTGTGACCATGCCGCCGGCTGAATGTTTATTTACCATCGAGTGAGAGATGTCACACTTATCAGCAGTGAAAATAGAGGCAATGTAAAATTTTCTTGTATGGCTCAGATATCACTATGGTTTTGTGGCTTTCCGGGACAGTAGCGGTCGTTATCTGGCAGCGGCCGGTCGTGCCTCCACACTTCGAACTCGATCGACGAGTGTTTCCCGCGATGAGCTCTTTCAATTCCAGCCATCGCCAATTCAAGTTGCTCTTCGAGCCGTATTCAATAACAAATTTGTTAGCCTCAAACAAGGTAAGACACAAGAAACAAACAACAATTATCTGCGGCATTATCAATAATCGTCTAATAAATTGGCTGCCATTAAGCAATTAACTAACTATGTACGTGAAGGCCACAATGTCACACTTTCTATCGGGTCGCTGTCATAATTGAAACTAAGCGCAAGCGAACACAACAATTAGTTGAGTTTCTGAACAATTATTGCTATAATTAACGTGTTGACTCGTTACTGATGTCGTTACGGATATTGTGAATGGATCTGCTAATTGTGAGAAGAATGGACAACATATCTCACTTATAGCTGTCATGCACAGCGCTTCTCATAATTACATAACCATTTCGATTCGTGTGAGAGACCGCGCTAAGCATTTCCGGTTGTTACTGCTAAATATTTCATTGACTCTGTTCTCTGCAGGTGTGGATCTGTCAGCAAATCAGAAAGAGGTATCTTCGCAGCACGAGACGTTCCAGTTCCATTACAATCAGAGCAATGACACGTGGTTCGTGACCAGTCGAGATGGTAATTTCTGGTCTCTCGGCACCGCATCGACTATTCAGGCGGCCAGCAGAGACGAGAAGTCACGCGCTTATTTCAAGCTCAAATGGAATGCTGATGACGGCACTTGCTCGATACTGGCATCGAATGATGATGTGACCGATGATGAAAAGTCGATGAAATGGATCTGCGCCCGAAAGTCTGGTCAACTGTTTACAGGCAGTAACCAGGACCCAGTGCGATTCTATTTGCGTTTCGAGAATCGTACGACGTTCAATTTGCGTGCTGTCAATGGAAGCGGTTTCGTTGTATGTATTTTTCATTGGGCAGTAGAGTAATCGATACAAAATTGCAGACTGTTCTCTGAATGGCGGTCATGTTCTTGACTAGCTTCACTCATGCATATCTATCTAATTCCTTTAATAGGGGCTTAAAGTTGCGGGTGCCGGAAAGCTAGACGCAAGCAAAACGACTCCAGATTCTGTACTTGTCGAGTACGCCAATTCGGACCATCACTCGGGCGGTGATGATGACGATGGCACGGCCAACTTCAATTGC
The DNA here is from genome assembly GCA_022876805.1 of Osperalycus tenerphagus. Taxonomy (NCBI): domain Eukaryota; kingdom Metazoa; phylum Arthropoda; class Arachnida; order Sarcoptiformes; family Nematalycidae; genus Osperalycus; species Osperalycus tenerphagus. Next base: position 33,579 of record JAGGCA010003021.1, on the reverse strand, counting down.
TGTTACTTCAAGATCGTGGCCAAAAATAAGTACGTATCAAACGAAACCGAGTCCACTAATGTTTTAATTGATCGATTTCTATTCAATTCGTATATCTCAATAAGATACTGGTCCGTGGTCGATGGGACATCGATTGTTTGCGATGCCACATCATCGGCGTGCGCCCAGCAATGGGTCATCGAATTGCGAGCTGGTAACGCGATCGCCATTCGCACCAACGACACGCAGGCCTATCTCCAGTTGGGTAACAATGGAACCATTACTTTGGCCAAGTGTTCCTCCGAAGACTCCACTCTCTGGGAGTTCTAATTCAAGAGCTTTAGGTGTTGTCTTTAAAACCAAACTAAAATTCATCGTTCAAGTGATTAATCTCGCTGATTGAGCTTTGATCTTGATGGTTTCCGAACCGAATTGAATTGACAACTTGAGCGGTAACTAAATATCAGTGCGACTTATTGTTTAGCTATTGTGACGTCGCTTATGTCTATCGATTAACAAGCAAACTCGAAACGAGGAACCAACGCGCAACACTGCCTGTAACTGAAGCAGAGATAATAACTACATATTTGTGCTCGATTTAATTTTGCAATTTTGCAGTTTCGTAAGGAATGTGATGATTTTCCAATGCTTCTTTCAACGTTAGTGTCCTCCACATTTCTATCAAGTTTCTGCGAAAGTGAAACGAGAATAACTATTTGTGATTCGTATCGCGTAATCTAAATTATAAAACTATTCTGTACATTTTATGGATGACTAGTTTCTTGTGTTTTCTACGACAAACTTTGTTTAGTTCACAAGCGAATGGTGTGAAGCTTTAATGCAAATTCATAAGTACAAGTTCATTGAAAACTATTCAATTACTTGTCCGATCGAAATGATTAAAAGTAAATGATTTTGCATATTAACTAACGTGACTATTGTGGCAATAAAGTGATCACAAAACCCCCCTATTAGTGAATTTAACTCAATTGAACTCGTCACAACGACGTGCGGAAAAAGCTGCAAAATGTCTGTGACAATTTGACTTGGGCGAAGTGCATTTGCTTGGTTAACGAATTTGTAACCTCAAATCGATGTTCTTGTTTTGATGTGTTGGGTTTTTCGAAACTCGAAAATTTTGGAACCGCGCACCTCTGACACGCCGTAGATTGGCAATGTCTCAAACATTTGACTCGAATCTTGACTACATTCGGAGCATACAACAATCGAACACCGTCGAAATTAATCTTCATCGTACCTGCTGCACACCGTACTGACATCGTTTCGTCTCTACCCGACATTCCACCTGAGCTTGGCATTTGCCATATTTTCGGGCATCTCAGCGTTGGTCGATTTGAGCCTCACTTCTCCCTTGACTCCTCTTCCGATTTGTTCCATTTTTCGTCGTTCAGCCGCCTCGGCCAATTGTTGCCTGTCGACAGTTCGGTACTCTTGTGACTGTTGTGACTCGTTTACCAGAGTCCGTTGGTGGTTTTGATTGGTCTCATGGGTCTCGTACTCATTTGCTCCACAACAATTGCCCATTGCCGAATAATAAACGGTGATGGATGGTGAAATATTAAATTGCGAGTCGCTAATATTTTGGAACCTTGCCTGGTTTTCGGAAGTGTCACATCTGGGTTGTTCTGAACCAGAAACAAATTACGAAACGGGAAAGCGCCAAAATTGAATAGTCCAAATACCGAATTATGTGAGACACGATCGAACTTTATTCAAATTTTCTTCATCAATCAATAAAAACATTTCGTGAAACTAAACAGAACGACTCCATTACATCGGTTCGCTTACCGGGGTGGTACTAAATATTCTTAATGTTCATAGACGATCAAACGCCGTCCGACGCACTGCATACCAATTTGGTATTACCAAACATGATTCGACGTTTTACAATTTGTAAACCGGAAATATAAGATAAGACAATAGATCAAATACTCAGTAATTACAGTATATTAAAATAAAATGAATGATTGCTTGGCGATCATGACTACTGTTTTACTATTCATCTGAATAACAGAGAACGACTCAAAACTTGCCTCAAAAGCTTTGCGAGATTCTGTATCATTCTACAGCCCGTTTTACGCATCTATCGAGTCGCTAACAGCTGACACATTTGCTTAATTGAATAATTCGCTCCACTCTGTGTACGATGCTCCATCGTCAAATGCAGGAGCGAGAGACACTCCCTCAGTTTTCACTTCGAATTCTCCAATGTACTCCATTCCTGCCTCATCTCTTCTTACCTCCTGTCGTCCCTCTCTATTTCTTTGTCCACGCTCTTCACAGTCTTCATTTTTACCAGGATCTTTCAATCCTTGGGTAGGCACATTTCCACCATCTTTCCCATTACAATCTGCATCTTTTCGCAATTCGACCACTACACCTCCTTTATCATCGTCTTTGTGCGAACATTTTTCCATTTCAACGTCTACGTTTTTCAATCCTCCCTCCTTATCTTGATTCTTGTTGCCATCCTCGCTAGTGCATGCCTGCACTTCATTATCCGCATCTTGTTCATCACCGGGCTCTTGTTCTATAGCTTTTTTGCCTTCGGGTTCCTGTTCTTCGATGGCTACGGCCAGTTCCGTATCATTCTCGCTTAAGTATTTCTCACCTGAGCGTATCTCTTCTTTAGCCACGGCTCTACTTCCTTTTCCATCGTCTCTGTTGCCATCTCCAACATTAGTACTCAGCTCACTATTCGCCGTCTCTAACTCCTCAATTCGTGAGCGAAGTCGGGTCACTTCTGCTTCCAACTGTGTATTCCTTTTCTCCAGATCCTCGATCCGTTTCTCCATCTCCTTACGCTCGCGTCTACAAAGGAAAGAATCACAAGTTACTCATGCCGCCTCGTCTCGCATGTCAATAGATGATCAGTATTTGCTGGACAATAAATCTGTATTGTATATCGATAAATTAGTTACCACTGCAATTGCTATTTCAATAATTAATTATATACTCACATTTGTCTGTCCATCGCCGCGCTTCTGAATAAGTCATCTCCACTTTCGCCGAACTCATCGCCATCGCGAAACATGCTTCCACCGATATTCATGGCGTCCTCCATATCCCCGAACGGATCGCCACCTCCTAACATGACATCGACATCGACATCAACATCAATATCAACAAGCGCTTTGTTAATCTCAGCGTTGCCGAAATTGCCCTTCGGTCGCGGATCACTGATGTCAACATTCACTGGTGTCATCGCTGCTGGCCGAAAGTTGGTGCTGCTCGTACATCGTGCTGTAGAGCTGCCCAGAGAGGAACTCTTCGAAGAGCCAAACGGTCTAACCGTGAATGACGGTCCAGAGACCACCGTCGACAGCAATGGCGGTGGCGCTGAATTGATCTGTATATTGCTATCGTCAGCAGGCTCCGTCACCGAATCCTTGCTTGTCCTGTGCTGCTTCTTCTTCTCCAAAGTGCCTACTTGCAATGGACGAGAAATGGCGAGCGAATCCTTTCTACCTTCCAAAGTCTTTCTCGGCTGTTTCTGTTTTCCTTTCGCCACATCCGAATCGTTTGTACAGAAGTCTGCCAGGGATGCGTGTCTCGGATCCAGTACTGTGTTCTCATTCGCATAGCGTATCACAATGTTAGGCATTTCCTGCTTCAGTTTGCGTTTGTGTTGTTCTAGTTCTTCGAGTGCTCCATCGAGATTTCGCATCAAGTTCTTGGAGCGTTCAGGTTTCGGCCAGCAATACTGCTCCGTTAGTTGCAAACAATTAGTGATCGGAACGAAGCCTCTGATAATAAATAAATAAATCTGTTAATACTTCTCTTTCGTCTTTCGATCTGTCGGATACCTTACTTATCATTCGAGCCGAAGAATCGGACTTCGACGTGTTTCTTGTTGTCGATACGCATAATTTTTGCGGGCCACCACGGATACTATGAGTATAAAATTATCAGCAAAGGACAGACACAGATCAGAGGCATAGTTCCGCATCATACCCCTTTGAGTCTCGCCCAGACGAGATTGTGTGGAACTCGGCAAACGTGCGAGAACGTGTTGGCATGCATGTAGCAGTCGAAACACGTCTTCATTTCGCCTATCTCGGTCTCTGCTTTCTGCACCAGACTCCTGATATGAGTGGTGAGCGCGTGCTTCTGGCCGAATGCTGCCGAGAAATTATGATGGATGATCTGCAAATCGGACAGGAACGCAATCGTCGAACGATACGTGTTCGCAAGCAGCTTTTTCTCCATATCTTTGAGCTTCAAGTTGACAACGAAGAGCGATGGATTCCAGCTGGGAAAGAGATGTTTGCGCACTCCATCATATTCGCTCTCATTCGCATCGCTCTTCAAACTGCAAAACAGTTCGTTGAGTGCTGCTTGCATATCTTCATCAGTCACGTCCAAGTCATTCTTGTTGCCTCGAGCACACGAAACGCATCTTGCCTGTGCCCAGGTCGCGTCGTCAGCCTTCTGATCGACGCACTCCTTGTGCCAATTCTTCCAACACGATCGACAAGGGACTCGCTGGTCCTCTTCCTCCTCACCGAACTGTTGGTGGCAAATCCAGCAGTACTTATCGCTTGCCTTGCCCTGTCCGCCATTCACAGTCGGTTCCTTGCTCGTTTTGACGCGTTTGGCATTGCTTGCAGGTCGTGGCGGTGACGAGACGCGACGACGCTTCACTCCTGATGATGATGACATTGGCGTATGAAATGTGGTTACGAAGAGAACGAATTTTTGACGTCGATCACCTGTCGGCTGTTGGCTTCGCGCCCCGAAATCGTTGACGCGCCAACTATGAAATGCTGCACCCGATATTTAGAACCTAATTTCACTCAAAACTATCTATTTACATACTTAAGTATTTACGACATTAGTATGGTCAACAATCAAGGGCATAAACCCGGGAATGCAGCGATACAATGAATGGCGAAGACATGTCGCGGTTTTCGGTAACAGGTCAATAATTGATCACAAATCAGAACTGCTATAATGTTGAAGTCTGACGATATCCATTCTTGTATCCATTTGTCAGCTCTGTTCGACTCTTATTACACTTTTGTCACATTTTAAGCACGGATGACCATCTCCAATATTCTTGTTTTACTCCTCTCGCATGGAATGGTGGATCACCCATACAGATTTTCTGTATTCAACAATTAGGTAGTTAAAATTGTATTTAAAAAATGAGCTCGTATTGAGGAAAACCGAACATGGACATGAACACACTAATTCCTGTTAACCTCTCATCACGGCGTATGCATAACTGACATTTTTCCGTTCAAGGAAATCCTGTCGGTATTTTATTCATCAACTTTATTCATCAACATCGAGTACGCGAGAACCATTGCGATACAATTTAATTCAATTCGTTTTCACTTCAATCAACTCAACTTAAGATATTAATCTTAGATTTCGAGGCTCACTGAATTTTGTCGAAGCGTGAAGTATAAAGTAAACCCCACTACAATCTAGCTGATCTAGCTGATCGAATATCACAGTTCAATCATAATCAATTGATCAATATCGATATACGAATTCACGTCAACACAAATATAAACTTACTTCGCTTCGGAATTCGCACGGAATTGGTGGGAGAAGCAAAAAAATTCTCGCTATAAATAATTGCAAATTAACAACTACAATTAATGGATGCAATTAAAAATCATGAATAGTGCCGCCACTCAGCAATGATCACCTCAAAAATGTCTTAGACTAATCAACATTAAGAAAGGGTACGAAAGAATAAACGCATAAAGGCATAGAAGCATCATAAAGCAAAGAAGTGTTCCAGATATCAAGGCACGGACAAAATCTGGTCGAACACGCTGGTCGTTAGAATCGGAATAATCAAATCGTCCATGTTAGGCATCACCAACACTTTCGCGAATTCAGCGTGCAACTTTCGTTCGATGAATTCGGTAACCTGGCTAAATGTTACTTCATGTTCACCGAGTTTGGGTCGCGCCTGAAGGACTAGATTTGGATTGCCGCGAAATCCATACCACAATCTGTGAATGGGTGCAAGAGTATTCAGTAATAAATTCTGCATAATTAGATTTGACTGAACATGATAAATTATCATCGGTACCTGTCAGAAGGCGGAGGTGGAATGTTGAGCGTGACCACACCATCGAGTGCTTGAATCTGGACGCTGAGAATCAAGCGGCAATTGGAAATGTCTTGCATCGCTCGACGAATGTATTTGTTGTCAGTCGCTGCAGGTGAGATATTCGGTAATCGCAAAATTGATTAGTATCATCTTGACAATGATAATTACAAACCTTGCTGGAAGTATTTCGACGATGCGATCTTGTCGACAAACTTGAAAATCTGCTTGCGCTTTCGCTCGGAACCTTCCTCACTGATCTCAATCTCTTCATCGTCCTCCTCGCCCGACGACGACATTATGGAATTGGAATCACTCTCATTGTCACTCAACTCATCATGACTGTATTGCGACAAATTCTTCATTTCCTGAGATACAAAGCCCGAGCCGCTACCGCTGTTTTCTTTAAGTTTCATCAAATTAAGCTTGGTCTCGAGTGTCATCTGAAATCCGCCACAGTAATTCATCTCGAGATCAATCCATAAACCGCGCGAGTCGAACGTCGGTTGCGCGGAGACTGATTTGAACTGTGGGTAATTCGTGCCCAGATCAATCTCGCTAACAGTGGATAAAACGATTATGTAATTTCGATTTAAAGTAATGAAATTAATTCGTACCTAACAGTGAGCGTCTGCATGAAGTAAGGAAGTTTGATTCGCGCCAACTTGCGCTGAATCTTGGCCGCCACCCACATGGACCATCGACGATGATTAAGAATGTCGAAACAGACACGGCCCATAAGTGCATTGAACCAGAACATGTTGGGCGAACAGTTAGATGCGCCCAATTTCATGATTTTTCTCATAAATGATTCATAATCTAACTGGCGCGTGGATATCTCGAAATCAAACGATGAGAGAGCCTTCGAAGCGGTAGAAGCCGTTGGGGTTGTAGCGCTTGACGAAGAAGCGGTCGCAGGGGTCAACTCTTGTAGTTGCCCAAAATCGAATGACTGAGCACGTGGCAAACTTCCTTGGCTACCTGAACCATCGTTTTTATTGCTCTGTTCATTTTCCTCGGCTACCAATTTGGGCGTCGGTGGTCCAGATACGAAATGCGTCTCTTTCGGGTAGACTGGCATTGGATCGCGAGTTGCTATCGGATTTGTGAGCAGATTTGTGGTGTCATTTGCAGCATATTTTAATCGCCAGAACCATTCTTCTTTTTCGCGACATCGTCGAGCGAAAAGCGTTAATCGAATAATTTCCGGTTCGTTGATTGGTTCGTTGTTCGACATCTGTAGCTTCTTCGTGTTTTCCAATTCGATGCAAATCGGGTACCTTATAATTATAATTATATAATTATCGATCGTCGATATATTGAAGATGGGAGTACCTTTTTGACCAGACCCACTTCTTGCGATTCTTTATCAATTTGGGCATCATCAGAAAAACTTTCTTGTGCGTCATCTTCGAGAAATCGAAAATTCGCTGGTTAATGAACACGGGCAATGACTGACTACTCTCTTTAGGCTTCTTCAAGTTTGCTTTGGGTTTCGAGAGACGTAGAGTGGATCCCTGAAGTCGCACGTAAATCAACTGCGTCCGCCTCTTGTGCGCTTCCTCTTCTTGTTGCTGCTCTTCGCGACGCGACTCATAACTGCCGAGAAACTCGATCATCCATCCTTTGTGCATGACGTCTTGCTCGTCATCAGCTTTGCGTTTCCGTCGTGATGACATGTGTGTCAGTTGGTTCTGTTGCTGTAACATCTTCTTCTTGACGATCAGGAATCTCGACCAGATTTCCACGAGCACAGCAACAGCAGCGGTAATGGTGAGAAACGAGCCGAGAAAGATACCGTTGATGAAGGTGGGCAACGGAGAAAGAAGTGTAAATGAGGTTGAGACGAGAACGACGAGAGCTGCGCTTATGTAATATGCATTCGCCATTATAAATGATGAAACTCGGCACACGGTCCATGAAATTATTCCGACATCTTCTTCGCATTCTTTACTCTCATATTCTTCTTGCTTGCCATCGTTTCTGTCCACTAGTTTCTCACCCAGAACATCTTCCTCATCATGACCATCATCATCGCTTTCTTTGCGTATATCACTTCTTTCTTTGTCATCTTCCATTATCTTGATGGGACTGACATCGATCCGAGGAAACTCTCTCGGTACTTTCCCTTTTTCATCCAATACTTCCTCAACGTTCGTAACGAACGATTTCATTTCCTCGTTCTGTGTCTGCCACATCTTCTTGGTGACCATCACAGATGTGGAGGGCGAGGACGATGATTCCTCATACATTTCGGAAGTGTGACGCAAACTGATCTTCATCTTCTCTCTCATCTCCTTCTCGGCTTTCTTTTCCTCGATCTTATGCGCTACTTTGGCCTTTATCTCATCGAACCAATTTGAGCCGCTCTTCTCCTCATCGCGATTGGCACCCGACTCAAAACTTCGAGCTTTCATCAATTTGGACGCGAGAAACTCCTTCATCGACGAATTCTTGGCGGATCCGAGCCGACTGAACGGCGATTGCTGACCATCATCTTGACCGGTCTCCTTCTCCTTCTCCTCTTCGATGTCCCCGCTCGATACGTTGATCGACGATTCTTCGACGGTGCTCTGTTCAATCACTTCTTCGATCAGGTCGTCCTCGTTGCGATTGAAACGGAATGCGAATCGTTTGTTGGCCATTAGGAGAGTAAATGAAATGAAATCAAATCAAGTGGCCATCGGAATTACTTTCACTGTGTTTGACTGTTGCGTGCGACATTTAACGCGTACGAAGCTCGCGAATTCCTGCCTGCACCGTTCAGATTACGCATTTTTTTCTAATTATCTAATTAATTTGTTTAATTCCAAACCGAACCGGACCGAGTTAGTCAGCTTCAAGACATGTTTGACAGACAAGTGAAAAGAATTCATTTACTAAGTGCAAGAAGTATACACAAATAAAGAATGAGTGTAGTGTGAGACAAGCTCAAATCGCGGTTACTTTGATTACATCTAATCCGTAAGATCGTACATGTAAACTTTAACTAGGTACATATTGTGACAGTGACAGTGGTTCACATGACGATCCCAATTGCAATTCAATTCAGTTCGACGGCGTGAGAGGTGGTGCGAGACGTTCGAGAAAAGCGATTAATCGCATAATTGACGGGCGGATGACCAGAGGACACATTTGCTCAGTGGCCAGACGAAGTTCGTGGAACATATTTCGAGTGTACGGGTTTCGACGGCTGGCGTATCGCAAGTACAGAAATCGGTAATAAATGAACGGTGTGAACAGGTATGCGTGTCCAGTTAAGATCGACACGAGCACGAGAGGCATCAAGAAGATCTCGCACAGAGACACCGTCTGCAGAATAGACCGTTGGTAGCGCTCCACCATCGATGACAGGAAGTTTCCGAACGTGCCTGCAAGAGATAATGATGACAATTCTGCTCGCAAAAACTGTTCAATGTCGTTATCACCTCTTTGGCCCATCCTGTCGAGCATGACAACCGTGAAGCTGGAGAAATGAAGAAGCGCGAAGAGCGCGATGGGTAGCAAGACCAAGGTGATCGGGTAACCGTAGACGAAGATGATCGAGTAGAGCAAGTAATGAGCCGAGTCTTCCAGCAGGAGCATACTGAAGTATTCGCGTGTCAGGCGAAATGGAGGAAGCCGTTGATGCAATCTGAGCGCGCTCGTGGCTCCATTACCGATTAACGCTTTTTGGTAGTACGAGTAAGGAGATGTACCCAAACCGGTCACGTACAGCACCGTGAACACGATGGTGGCCAAGCGAGTTAACCAGAGAACTGCATCGGTCTTGTTGGCGATCAGGTGAGCGACCAATCCGCTATGTGATGTTGCTGACGAGGATGACGGCCGGTTCTGCTCGTTCTGCTCGTTCGACGACATCGCTGGTCCGAAGACACGTTACCAGGTCAATGTGATGATCCTCAAACCGCAGACAATTGCGAGATGAGTGCACGAAAGGCGACAATTATCGATCTAGATTCTAGAGTCCTGGTTCGCAATGACTTGCATCGCGACACATCGAACAAACACGTGATCGACCTCATCGACACAAGCGCGACATTCGAATCCAATTCAGAACAACTACGACAATCAATCGATATATATTTATATTGTTTCACCTCACTTTAATCTTTGCATTCTCGTTATGATGTGAAAATTGGCGAAATAGTGATAACTGGATCATCAAAGATGCCTCATATAGACTATCGTAATGGACCAGACGCGATTCTGACGGTAAGAAACGAGAAGTGTATGAGAAAACGCGCAGTTTGTTGTTTATGTAAATATTATCGCTGTGTAATCGATATACAGAATGCAGATCATTGTCATGTCAGTTATCAGTTATCATGGGGTTTGTCAAGCCCGGCTTTCGTTAATAGACTTGTATTGGAAGTAGCAATTCGTCAAATCACGCATCCAACTCACCGCCATGAAGATGAGCGCTTTGCTATTGAATTCACTGGCATCGCCTTTGTCCGATAACTATCTCATCAATCTTTCTTTCTGGTGATCAATCTTGTTCCATGATTTCGAAGAATTAAATATGTATCAACGCTTCTTACGGTTGAAACGTGTGACATGTGCACTTTCCGACCAGCAAGATTTGATTGGGTCACGCGTAACTTCTCTCATTTCTCGAAGTGAACAAAGAATTTGATTCCAGGAAATATCGTCGTAATACGAATCATACTCTTCTGTTCCCACCACGACCACTTCCTGATTGCCACTCAAAATTGTGTTCGTTCACGAGACCATTGATGAAAAACAAACCATTCTGCGAGTAACGTTCAGGCACCATGATTTGATTGCTGATATGCACTTGCATTATGCTCGTTAAGAAATAACAAGTCGAATCGAAAACTGATGAACTAACTCCATGCACACTATAAATTTTTTACATCAAGTACGATGCAGTCGAAATTATTCTTCACCGAGCAAGCACATTATGTAATGTCGCTGTGTTTCAGCAAAAATATTGTTAATTTATTCCGGACTATTTGTCTTAATCGTCATACATGAGCCAAAATCTGGACTTCATTCGTATTCGAAGAACTACTGACAGCAACTATGTTGACGCCACTTGGCGTACAGACCTGCGAACAAGTTGTCGTCTGATGAATTTTCACGCGATTGACGTCCTCCTTCAGTATTTGCTGCTGTTCGTGACTAGCCAGAGGTGATGGTGATGGTGATGATGATGGCGGGGGTGCTAGAGTGCAAGTTGGTTGTGGCGGCGGTGCGAGTGGCGATGACGATGGATTCTGGTTTACATGATGATTGTCTGTGGTGGTGGTCGTGGAAGATCTGTATGAAGGAGGTCGACTTGGTCCGCGTTGAATTGTGTTGCATACCGACTGCGATGGACGACTCAACGTACCTACGAAAAACATGAGACGTTAACAACTGGTCTCTGAATATTAAAGTTTATGTAACTACAGCCATTTAGCTTGTTCTCAACCCTTACCTGCCAGACTTGACGTTCTGCTATTCGAATTTGATCGATAAGTCGGTGGTGGTGAGATTGGCGATAATGACGTGGATTGGGACGCACCACTTCGGTCGAGTAACAATAACCTGAGACGATATTCTTGCATAGAAGCTGCGTAACTAGGTGGCGGTGGTCTTCATAAAAAGGAATACATCTTACATACAAACATGAACTGGCGATGATTTTAGCACTTTTACATACCGATATTGAAATTCAGGGTAAAACATGGCCCCATATGGATGATGGTGCGCTCGACCGTAAGGCGCGGGAACGCGCGGATGGAACCGTCGCGAAGTCTCGTTGAAACTGCTCCCAAGTGTCGGATCACCTTCGTGAAGACCGAGAATTGACCTCCACGTGGGTCCAGTAGCTGTACAACGCCAGGCAACGCCGCTCAATGTAATTAAAATGATGCCGACGCCTGGATGGAGACAATGAGAAAAGAAGAACGAAATGAAGTTAATTTACAGCGCACTATCCAGTCGTATCACGCAATTAAATTGCCACAATGCAAACAGGAAAGGGGATAGAAGGTAGGAAAGAGGAATCGGGAACAATTACGATTGAAACAAAGGGCAAACCGGAAAAAGAAAACCTCCAAGTCTGACAAGTGAAAACAATTTACGGTGAGAATTTTGTCTCTCAAATTGCATCCAAGGCAAATTGTACGTAATTACATAATGTACCGTTAGGCACATATGTATCGTATATTTCTTCTAATAGCGCGCATTTGATGACCTAATTCATTAGGTTGTAGTTCCTCGCGAAAAATACACACACAGGAGAATTCTCCATTTTCCGACAGAATGCAAGTCATCAAAAACTGCGGATGTTGGTGTGTCTGTGCTAATCACGAGATCAACTCGGGTTCAGGTCATGGTGATTTGCGATGTTTGTTG
>JAGGCA010003021.1:5483-16653 GCA_022876805.1 Osperalycus tenerphagus | reverse complement strand
AGAGAGAGAGAGCGCCTGGAACACGAGATTCTTGCTGAGTGATGTCTCGACACACGTGTGAGCAACAAAACATATGCATCGTGTTAACGACACGAAACGACGATGACCATTACAATTGCGGGTGATGGGAAATTGCGACGAGGGAACTTCATAAGAGTAACGGGACGCCACCGATTCAGCTGGTTTGTGTTTGCAGATGCAGAGTCGCCTGTTTACATGAACCGATAGAGCTGGCTGGCTGGCTGGGCCATGGATGGGCGACGATTTCGATAGGGATTTGTGTTTGGGGGAGGGAGACATTCATTCGGTATGTAGCGGGAGCGGATGAAAGTGATGCGGTGCAGATGTCTAGCAGATGGTTTTCAGACTCGAATGGTTTTATTTTACCGAGACTGACTGCAAGTCTGAGTCAGACTCTTATGGGCAGCGAGCAACCACCCATCGAGTGGTCACTGGAATTATATCGCGATCCAGATCACTGAGCATGAGTATGAGTCTCATTAGCGAGACGAAGAGGCTGAGAGATAAAAGAATTCCTAGGAAGTCAAGCGAGAATGCAAATCGTTATGAAAAAGTCGTAAACTAGTCGAAAAGTTCGACCGTTCGTTTTCAACGTAATTCGACGCGTTCGTTTATTTATGGTTTTAGTGAAGCTGATTTTTTTGCACTAATCTTTGGAGTGTAACTACAGACATCGTATATAGTTATAATTATTCTGCGCAAGCAAAAAATTTGCTGTGCTCTCGACTATATCTCACCTATCAAGAGGACTTATTATCGCTCACGAGTTGTTACACAAGATATTTGCTTAAAAGATTGGAGATCGGAGATATCAGCAGACATTCAAAGAGGCGATTATGGAGTGTTTTGGCGACGTCGTCGAGGTGGAATCGTATCCAGGAGAGAGAGAGCACAGGAAGGACGAGCAGATGAACTTGGAAAAAAACTTGTGAACTGGAACAATATCTCTGCCAACATGTGTTTCAACTATGTAATCACAATTGCGGAGTACGGATTAATTAGGAGACACCAAAAACGAAAAACTCTTTTTATGCTATTGTCGGCAGTGCAATAAATTTAGAGTGAAGTTAAAACTCTCAGGTGTTTAGGAAATGATTCAAATGGGCTCTGCCACTGCTATCGACTGGTTAGCAATTACGGTTCAGTTGTTCTCTTGCTATTTCCGCTTAAATCCAGTTTGACGAATTGAGTCGGCACAACAAAATTGACGTGCCCGCCACACCGCCATCAGTTCGCGGGCACCAACGAATCACCGGTCGAGGGACAATAAATTTGAAGAGTATTTGGTTTGATTGCTAATTGCGATATGGTATCGGAGATTTGATAAGCAAGTAACTTACTTGAAGTGAGCAATGTATCATTAGTTTTGATTGCTTATTTTCGACATCTTATCTCTTGAGATACGACACCTGAAATCTGGCTAACTCATCGTTAGTACGCATTATAAATAGCTGGTGAACTGAGATTCGTGTTCAAATTACTCTCATCATCGATTTCGTATTCAAAGGTGAGTTGGCTAAATAGTTAGTTATCCTGTATGATGGTTACTGACTAGCATTCGATGAGGAGGCCGCGATGACTTCAGTCGTCTGATGTTTGAGTCGCATAATGCGACGATATTCCTTTATGACCGTTCGAAATTTCGCGCTTGCGACACGCTGTACGGTACCTAAAATTGTATGATCGTATGTGCCAGGAAATTGTTGCTAGGGGTATATCTAAATTAAAATCGATACGAGACGATCTCCTGAGTTGCGCATCGCGAATTCGAAATTAGCTGGGTAGAAGAACCACCGAGGAGCTTACATAGAGAGCGGTGTCGCACCAACCGGGCAAAATCGGGTTCGAGCCGGTTTTCCAGTCAATGGTGCTATGTTCACAGTCGTCGGTTCACGGTGATGGTGGTGGTGATGGTGATGGTGATGGTGATGTTGCCGTTCCGCGATCACCTCGAACAATGTTATTCTGAACAAGAAATAATTAGTTCTATTCGCTGAATTCGTTTGTTCGTGTTTTGATCGTTCGTCATTATTAACTGAATTGACTTCGCACCTATGCACCTCTCGCTACGGTGTCGACCGTTCAGTCAATTCGTTTTTCTAATAGTTGATTCCTCACAGTTAATTCACAAATCATCATCACCACTACCGAGAAGTGCTCCAAGGTGCTTCCTACTGGCTGAAAAACAAGATCATCATTACCAAACTAACGAAATGAAGATGCACACTTGCGATGAGGCGTTGTGTCGGTTTGGTGTCTTGACGGACGTCCAATACGCAGATTGTGATGACCGACCGGCTTGGTACGACCAGAGCAAAACCCGATTTTATCGCGCATCTTTGGATCAAGTTCGGACGGCATTCAACTTCTGGAATAATCAGTCGGAAGATTCAAAGATTGATTTTGTTCTGCAATTGGGTGACATCATCGATGGTATCAACCGGCAGACAGGAACGGCCGACGAAGCACTGAAAGCTCTTGGTCGAACTCTGGATTGTTTCGAGGAGCATCCACAGATTCCCACTTTTCATGCAGTCGGTGAGTAGAGTTCGCTGATAATCTCGTCTTATTCGTAAGATTTTTTTCGTTATCGTTTTCCTTTCTTGGTTGACACCTTTCGATAAATTCCTAATCACATCGGATAAGTTATCGTCGCCCTCTCTTAAATGTCCCGATAATTTAAGTTGTTTTGCGTAGTGATTCAGTTGATCGTGTGTGTTTGATTAAAGCTATCAGACAGACAACAACTTTCTTTAAATATCATATCGTCGTACCGCAATCATTGAATGAAATAAAATTGCTGGTGCTGGTTTGGCACGTTGCCGAAGTCGTCGCGTGATGAAGGACATTACATAACATTTGATCCATAACGAGATTTCGAATCTGAAATGCAAATTTAAGATCACGACTTAACATTTGAATTGACGTCTAACTCAAAATCTTTTCTCTTGTCCCAGGTAATCACGAACTCTACAACTTCAAGCGAAGCGAATTGACGCGACTATTCGAAGATTCGCTCATTAAGAGAATGAAAGTGGATGTCGGTTCGATCGGTATGAATGAATTGGTTCATCATGTCTCAGAAGAGGAGCAGCCAGCGAATGCCATCTCGCCTGATGACATGCTGTTGTACTACAAATTTACACCCAAAGCGGGCGTCAAATTCATTGCACTGGACTGTTTCGAGATAAGCGTCGTCGGTTATGATGATTGTCATCCTAATTATCAACGGGCCGCCGAAATACTCTATCAGTATCATGGTCACAGAGACTATGAAGCCTGGGACATTGATACGTGTCTGGATGGCTCAAATAGAAGATTTCAGTCGCAAAATGGAGCAATCAGCGAGAATCAATTGAAATGGCTCGATAATGAATTGACCGAGTCGGATGCTAATGGTGAAATCGTTGTCGTTTTTGGTCATATTGGTCTGTGTTCCTTTTCATTCTAAATGTTGTGAGATTCATAATTTATCTTTCTATTTACTGTAGGTGTTCATCCGGATAGTGCCGATTGGAGTTGCTTGTTATGGAACTACCAGGACGTCGTGGACTGCTTCAATCGCCACACATCAGTCGCAGCGTACTTTTGCGGTAAATCCTATCCCTTGTTTCTTGCCCGACGTCTCGACTTGACATTTTCATTTTCAGGTCACGTTCATTCCGCTGGCTATGCGCACTCATCAGGAGTTCACTACGTCGTCTGTCATGGTATCATCGAAGCCACCGAAGTGTCATTCGCCACTGTCAATGTCTATCATGATCGACTCGAAGTAATTGGACAGGGGATGGAGCTCAGTCGCACGCTAGCAATTGACAGACAAGTTATTCCTGTAGCAATTGATGCCGTTGATGTGACCGAAGATGCTGCGATAACAGTAGTGGACGATGAAGATCTGGCGGCCGCAGAAAGTGACGAAAGCGTACCATCACTGCCAACTGTAAGAGTCGAAGTTTGAAGGAAGGATCGTTGGTTATTCACGGCATACACATTTGCATCTATTCGCCGATGTTCAACGCAATATTTTTCTATTTCACCTGTGATACATTTTATAGTTCATACCTAACTCTCCTAATCTATTTCTTGTTTGTTCCCCACAAATTAATTAATCACCACTTTATCTTGCGCTTCAAATTGCATTTATTGTGACATCACAGACACGAAGCTTTAATGACAGGCCGTGTCATGTATTTCATATATGGATATTTATCGATCAATCGTGCATTTGAAAGTGCTGCTAGAACGTTGTCATGAGTTTGGCTATTTGAGGATATCTGGCATTTAAATGCTTGGCTTGTCGAGAAATTGTGAACGAACGAAATCATATTGATTGTTATGCCGATTGTTGATTGCTGTCGCACATCTGCATTTTTTCAGACGGCATGCAGATCATTTTAAGTATACGGAGAAAAATATACTAACGATAAAAAAATAGTCCAGGTATACTTTCCTGAATGAGATTAAAAAATCATTACTTACAAATTACCGGTAATTTGTGGACCTTTTCTCAGCAAATTTCTGTCGCTAATCGGATACAAAAGCGGGATTGTTAAACGAAGTCGTGTTGAGGTTGTATTTCGTGATGCGCGGCAGCGATCGTGATCGCGAGAAGTTCAATAATTTCAAAGCACGTTCTGTTAATGATAATCGTTCGTTCAGTCGTTCATTCAGTTGGCAGTGTGGCGATGGACATTTTGACCAGTCATCACCAGCAGATTTCATGTCGTCGAAATCAGATGAACGGTACCGCTGTTGGTTGTGGTCAAAGAGGAAGCCACCGCTGATGGTCGAAATGCGCATTTCAGGGTTTGATACAAAATTCGGATTTAGATAAGTTTCCGATGGCACGTCGACGAAATGACACGTAATGAATGAATTGTTCGATGTACCCGTAGAGAATGCTGCGATCTCGAGCTTCTCAAGTTTGACAAGTTGATAATTTTCGCAGCCGCAAACAATTACGAGGAAAATATCGAGCATGAGGACAGTGACCTGAAAAGTTTTAACAAATTAGGAATTATGTGTCATTGCGTAACACATCAACATTTGTGACACTCCAACTGATTACTTACTTGTAGCCAAAATGCCCATCCTTTGGTGACATGGTAATTGTCGT
Source organism: Osperalycus tenerphagus (assembly GCA_022876805.1). Lineage (NCBI taxonomy): Eukaryota > Metazoa > Arthropoda > Arachnida > Sarcoptiformes > Nematalycidae > Osperalycus > Osperalycus tenerphagus. The sequence continues at coordinate 11,516 of JAGGCA010003021.1, read as the reverse complement.
ATGAATGCAAGAGGATTGGCGATCTATGCGAAACTGTTTCTCGAAGAGTAGTTAACAGCAAAATGAGACCAACGAGGACAACTAGGCAGTAAACAAACAAATCATCCGGAATTAGTCGATGTTTGTGGTCACCTGCTGGCTATCTATTCATATAGATAGTTACCTGCGATTATGCTCAACGTGGCTTTAGAAGCGCTCATAGTTTTTGGCCGCAAAAGTAAATCTGGTCGATGTTTGACCATTTGCCAAACTCTGATAACCGCAAATGGGAAAAATACACCCAGAACGATGGCATGAATTAAACTGACGATACCAGCAGCTTGCATATAAGGTGGAGGTTGAAAGAGTGTGTCGAGCGGATCGCAATCGTGATGCCAGAACGGTGCCTTTACGGAGCATACAGTCCAAAAACCGTAATGGCCACCCTCTGATGGCACACCTGGAGAACAAATTAAGGGAATCAATTCAGAGTGAATGGTCCTTGTTCTTTCCTTACCTAAATCGGTGCGCGATCGGAAATTGCCCCAATAGCTCGATGGTAAAGCAGTTATGTGGATTAGAAAGGCTAGAAAACAAACAATAACCTGGCCAATCGGTAAAATATTGTACGAGCCCATTGTCGTTAAGATTTTCACGAATTAATGACGGCGGTACGACGATGGTAACAAACACTTTTTGGAAACATTGAACTCAATTCGGAACGCGAACCACGAACCGAGCATCATCACATCGACCGCGACGACGACCAACATGAAGAAAAAATGTTTTACCAAGCACTTGGAATGCGAGTGTTTTGCTTTCATTGTGTGTGGACGGGCAACCCGATTTGCTAGGAGACGAAGGAAGGGCCACACAGGACAGGTTACAGCCAAGGCTAGAGAGGAGAGGCGAACAGGTAGAATGGCTCAAATGGGTCGGTGTCGTGTATTTCAAGATATAATCACTTGTGGTGAAACAGCAGCAATTCGATCGTTTGAGGACCGGCATTCTGTACCAATGCCAAAACCTGAAATAACTTCCGCCATGAATAAAAAGTGCTTTATCAATCGAATTGCTGGTTTGTCACATTCAAGGATCTCAGCTCAGCCTCTTCCTGTCGCTCTACAGTCCTGCCGGCCTAATTTTGTGCTGTTTTTGCGCCCCAAAGGCTTCAAAAATTGCACCAGACCTCGACCACAGGGTGACCGAGCGGTGCGGGTAACTATTTGTAGGGTTTCAGCAAAACTATTCTCACTTGACGATCATTGAACAGTCCGCTCCCCATGACAAAGACGGCAAAAAGCCATTTAAGCACGACCCGTAATTACTAAATCCACTACTGTGATACTATGAGACAGTTTCTAACTGAGTTCAACGCAATTTTTCAATGACAGTAACATTCTCTTTTCATATTTTCCTGGATACAATCGGAAGGCATTAGTCAGTTTAAGATAATTTATAAATAATGAGAAGAAATTATTAGATGAACAGCGGTCGCGTGAAAATAGCGATTAATGCGAATCGATACTTCGATACCGGATCGGTATCGAACTTTCTCGGTATCTTTTCGTTTGTTAGTCGCAGCACCCGCAGGGATCAACATCCATCACAAGAAGAGGAGGCAGGATCTCCTGAAGAATCATTGGCACCAGTTGTTTGCCAGTCACCGTCCGGCGTTATGGGCTGCGTCTACTCGTATGGACATCCGCGATCGTCGTCGAGCGGGTCAGACAGCGAACGAGTGTTTCATGTAAGTCGATACAGATGACGAGACGCCAATCAAATGAAATCGGTTTGCGTTTTCACGACTTCTTTCTCTGCCTGTTCAGGTGTGCAACATCGACGACCACGGAACGGAATGCAACTATGGCAAGATTGAGATCACGGAAAATGATTTGATTTTGCATCAGAAGGGAAAGAGCTCAATTTATTGGCCTTTAAGGTGAGTGACGCACTTCAACAATTTCGTCGTCCGTTGTTCCTCATTAATTGCGTGCATTTCTCTTGTTTAAATTCAGATCTCTACGTCGTTACGGTTTCGACAGTAACTTGTTCAGTTTCGAGTGCGGTCGACGATGTCCCACCGGTCCTGGTGAGTGGCAGTGCGCAGTCAACCGTCGCACTTTCTTTCTTTCACCTTTGCACTGATCTTTGGTCTGTTCTGTCTTTCAGGAATATTTGCATTCAAGTGTTCGCATGCGGAACGACTCTTCAATGTGCTCCAGGTATTTAACTATGTAGTCACTGCATACATATTTAGATACGAGCACGCGAGACCTGCTTGATGCCTCTGCATCTTCGTCAATCCATCAAATGATGGTAATTTGTTTGGTGTCATTTTCGCTTCAGGAATGCATCCAGCAATGCTCAAACACGCCCAACGCGAACGCGATCAGCAACAGTGTGATAAATAATGCGGCCAACAACAACGTCAACATGTCTCCCGAACACGGCGCACAGTCATGTCCTGAGCCGTGTCCACGATCGGCCGTAGCCGGGACGGCGAACCGCGCCAATTGCCCTCCACACTTGTACGCCAACGACATTCACTCGTACATCAATTCTCCGTTCTACGTGAACGCGCCAAACGTTAATCCGATCGCTCTGACGGCTCTCACCCATTTCGGACCTGCCACTTCGCCACCACCTACCGCGGTCGGCACTCTGGCTTCGTACAACGGTGCCCTGGCGGCCCTCTCGTCCAACCCGAACTCGCACGCCAACTGTGGTTCCGATGTGAACACGAACTACGCCAAACTCGATGACCTGGTCCGCTTCTACGTCAACATTAAGACACCCGGTGCACCGCCTGCGAATTTGTCGCAATCGCATTGTCAGTCAGGAACACTCCAAGCTCAGAACTCGTTGCCACCGCATAACACACCCAACACACCCAATACACCAACGTCGCTTAACAACGGCGAAGAACCGATCAACTATATTATGCTCGACCTGGAGAGTGGTGGTCACTCTGGTCCGACAGTTGTGCAAACAGCTCCCTGTACACCCACGTCAAAAATACCCCAGATTGGAATCGTTGATCTCGTATCTTCGTCTGTGGCTCAATCAACATCATCGATCTCATCACCGCCGTCACCAACGGTGACCACACTCATGCCGTCGTCTTCAATGTCCTTATCATCGTCATCGTTCGCTGGACCAGCTCAGTCGTATGCTACCATCGACTTTGTGAGGACTGAAGCTCTCACAAAAATGATAACTATGAGTGAAAATGACTGAAGCTGTTCATCGGTGAAAACTAATCGAAAATATGCGGCGTTGTTGACAAGACCTTCGCGCTTTCCAATTCGGCCGCCACTCATCGGAAGATTGCGATCGAAAAGTTTGCTGTGTCGGAAAACAAACTCTGTTTGCGAATGTCGGTTGCTGGATGGTTAATTCTTGTGGACGTCCAGCTGTCTGAATGAATGTCCAAGTTGTGCAGACTGCTATCGATTTTTGCGTTAGGTTGACGTTCAGCACGCCATATACATAAGTAAGTTGTATGTAGTCAAGTAATTGACATATTTTATGTGAACAAAGCTAAAGGTTTCGTTTCAAGCGTTTATCACCCACGAGGCTGTGTAACAGCGTCCAAAACAACGTCATTGTAAATTATCATATTATTTTCGACGAAGATAATTAAAAGACAAGTTGGCCAACATATCTGACACGTCTGGTCATGTTGGTCTCCCTCGCATTAGTAAATACGTCACAGATTTTTTTTCAAACTGTGCGGAACTCATACCGTGAGCCATGAAAATTTATAGCTCTTCAATCATCCAAGTCTGTAATTACGCCAAATTATTAATGTTGTAGCTCACCTGCTGCTGAAATTGATTACATAGCAGGATAATTTATTGATGATAGATTTTTGGGCTGAATCGCAGCCAGAAAATTCTGAGCTGGTCGACGATGACCAATGATGACACGAAGAAGGCGATGCGACGCCGATTTAACATTCCAGTGAACTCAACACTTCAACTGACTGCCGATCAGAATCGCTATCGAACCGATTATTTTAATTGTTTTCCCGACACTAAACGGTTGACGGGAATGAACTTATCATACATGGTTAGGTCTCTGGTATTGATTCGTGCTTGTAGTGTCGTTGACCGAAGAAAAACAATGTCGTAAGTTGTCAGTTAGACGATGCTTAGTAACTTCTCGGATGCAAAATGCAATATTAGGTAAGTAAGCATTCAACTCGTTCTTTCGGTCCCTGTTCAGCTTCAGTTTCGTTCTTTTCTGCCTTTTTAATTACCTTAAGGCATTGAGCATGCATTTAACGAGTTTATAAGAAGCCACACCTCGAACTTGAAGCATAGCGAAATGAAGGCAGTGAAAAAATAAGAAATGATGAGCAGTTCGCATAACTCGTTGCTGACGCTAAAAATGATCAGATGGGCACTGAATCCGTATTCATCTTCTTTTGGTCGTCTCCCCTTTCTTCTTCACCGCACCGCCATCGATGAAAAATTTGCTGCCCTGTACAAAATAATGAAAATTTTGCCTTAAATCAAGGGCTTTTCATCGAGATATCATCATCATCATCCATTTGGTGTCGGATTGCTCGAATTCCAATCAAATCCTACTTTCGATCGAATCCCGTTATGTATTCGTTTTAAATCTCAATCAAATAGGTGTACGCATTAACCGCACTTCTTTGTCACGTTTCCTCTCATCTGGTCTATAATTTGACGGCTAATGACGATTCTTCACACCTGTACACGTTTGTTTTGGCAGCAAGAATCTCGTTTTGGCTTCGGTCCGCTCTATTATTTTCTTCGCTTATCTGATCTCTTCTTCTCTCCGTTCCTGTACAGAACACATTCATCACGAAATTGTTTTTTGCAGCTTGTGGTCGGCACATTATTGCTGCTCTGCAAATACGTCATTTTATTTAACTCCCAATGAGCCAGGGTCCAGAGTTATGACGATAATGAAAACGAATTTCATTATTTAGCTTCTGCATTGTTTTGATCATACTCGGAACCACGCCGGCATTGCAGCCTCGGCCAAATTTCCGTAACTGATATTTTGCGAAACTCGTTACTATGTTCTGCTCATTAAATATTGCGTAATGTTAGCCATAATTGCAGTTATTAAAGTTTGGTGTGGCCATCGAAATGGATCGCCGTGAATCTATTGATGTGTGAAAACATTCACAAACAATTCGAATTTTACTCGCATAATTCCTTCATTTTAAAATCGTTTGCGGGCATTGTCTTTGCAGTTACTTTATCGCTATTAACGACATTGAAATTGGCCCAAAGCTATGTCAGTACATGATGTAAAACTACAAACGAGAAGATAATCATGAGCGTAAATGATGCTCTCGAACTGGCACTTTACACTTCTTCTGCTAATAACGGGATCTAAGGATTTAATTGTGACTGCTAATCGTCATGAAGTGACACAGAATTTTGTATAAGGAATCGAGTTCACGAATTCTTCAAGACGATTTGCAATTCTAAACGAGATGATTTGGTAAGTATTTATTTAACAACTCGAAACCCATCACAGTCGGCTGACAGCAAGGAAAAGTCACTATCAGTATTGAATGAGGAAATCGGAAAGTTCGCATTGTATTTAACTTAGAGCTGAGCTCAGGTTATTGTTCACCATCACTGTGCGTATCTTTGATGTGCTTTCCTGAATAGCCGTCGGAACACATTAATTTGGCGATCAAATGGATGCGATGCGGTTTGGATAGAAGCAGAGGTGCATTGCTTGGGTTTGGCTTCGCATTTTGAGGCGGGCCAACTTGCACATGCAAGATGATGAGCAAGATGATGAGCCGCTACCATCCGTGCCCGCTCTCCACAATCAGCACATCAATCTTTTTGCATTTTTACTTCACCTCTTTCTCTTTGCTCTCTGGACTTACCTGCCGTGCTGCTCATCAGTCAGGTTTCATTGTCAGAATAGCTCACTGTTCATGGGTGCATCTAGTTCTACATACAAGTTCATACAATTCATTGTTCAAGGCACGAGTTCAGTTTCTCTCTCTCTCTTTCTTTCTCGGTCAATGCCTCGGATCAATGAGAGCGG
>JAGGCA010003008.1:3849-31654 GCA_022876805.1 Osperalycus tenerphagus | reverse complement strand
GCCTTTCGAATTATATATATAACTCGAAGATTAAGGTATAGGCCAAAAATACATTGTCGATGGGCATCCTCCTTTGGCAGACGGATAGAGAGGCTCAAGACCTTGGATGCGTTTGTAAATGGGCAAAATTGGGCGAAGGGTTCCTGAGATATGGGGGTGCAGAGGGTGCCGTGGGAAAGCAAATATGCGCATTTAGACAAATGACCGCTGCAATTCGATAGAGCATGGAAGAATGAGTTGCCTCTTGGACCAAGGTCGTAGGCCAAGAAAGGGACCGAAAAAAATAATTCCAAATGTTTCTGATGTCCGAAAAATTCGGTCAGATGCAGTCACCATTAAGTGATTACGGTCGACTCAATTCTCCCTATCAATTCATGTAACTGTGACAATGTTTGGCAGCGGAACCCGCTGGAAATGGGTTTGCTACAAACCCTCTACGATCTTGTTTAAAGTACTTACCGCAGAAAAGAGTTCTAATTTTAGGCACCCGAATTCGCTCGACGCAACAATGACAGGCTCTGGTCTATTACTTCAAGTCTACTACTCAAGTCTTCTGGCTGAGACATGTTTCGATTTTTCATTACTCGTTTTATGGAATGTATTTGAGATGCTAAATTATGATTTAGACTGACATGCAAAACGAGCGCTTCTACTGATCGCTCTCCTCAGAGAGTCGTGTAAACCATCGCTAGACCGACAAATATTGGACTAGTTCTAATTGTGTACCAATGTCACTAATTATATAAGTGTGTTGAATGGATTCGCTCGCGGCGCGCCGGCGTCATGACTGCGGCGAGTCATCTGACGAGGATGGAGTGAGACGATCACGGATTCGAATTCGTTCAACAGTTAATTTAGTTGATCAACAATAACTGGTTTCGTGCCGCATAATCATGGCCACCATGGTTTTACATTTGTTTGCGTTTCGTTGTTACGATTAATTGTCTTGCGCGTATAAGCGACACGCCGAACACCGAGCACTATGATCAGAATCGTCGACATGAACGTCTTCAAAAGGTACGACAATTTACTAACAGGCACAATTAGTACATGCGAGTCCAAGTAACTAAAGATGCACTCAGATCTGCATTATCTATGTACATAAATACACAGGTTCAGTTCAGTTATCTTGCTCGTTTGTTTATCTCGTTCAGATTCCATCCACTATCCGTCGACTCGGTTATCAACTCGTCCAGATCGTTGACTGTTCATCACCATGCCTTGAAGGCAATTCAGTCCATCGAGAGACTGCCACCCAAGGTGAAGAAGTACGTCGAGGAGAAGGCTGACCTGATGAAGTGCTCGGCCATTCACGTGTGTGATGGCAGCGAGGAAGAGAATCGGCAACTGTTGGAATTGATGCACGATCACTCCATGATTGTACCGCTGAAGAAACACGAGAACTGGTGAGTAGTAAGTACACCAAATGGTTGCAACACACGAGACATATCGACGGAATCTTACTATGGAACTAATTTATATTACTTGCAATATGCTCTGCTAGTACAAAACACGAATTAGAAAATCTGAATAACTTGTTACATAAATCCGAAAATTTCATTTTTTATCAAGCATGAACAGCAATAATTTCATTCCTTCTTATATTTTCACAGCTGGTTGGCAAGAACGGATCCTCGTGATGTGGCACGAGTTGAATCCTTGACATTTATTAGTACCCAGAACAAGCATGAAACGGTACCGCGAACAGCTCATGGTATAAAAGGAACGCTCGGAAATTGGATATCACCTCATGATTTGCGTCGTGCAATCGACGAACGATTCCCCTCGTGCATGAAAGGTCGCACGATGTACGTAATCCCGTTCTCTATGGGTCCTGTCGGTTCACCGCTGTCGAAAGTTGGTATCCAATTGACGGATTCGCCATATGTGGTGGCGAGCATGCGAATTATGACCAGAATGGGCAACGAAGTGATGGACTTGGTCGGGCAGGGAGAAGATTTTGTCAAGTGTCTCCACTCCGCTGGCCGTCCGTTGCCGCTCTCGCAACCATTGGTGTCCAACTGGCCCTGTAATCCGCAGCAGACAATCATTTCTCACATACCGGAGAACAACGAAATCGTGTCATTCGGATCAGGTTAGCTGTACATCATATACTCCCGTACTTAGTGTGCAACAAGCAATTCGCTTATAAGCAGTTTCCACTGCGAAACTGGAATACCGTTTATTGTTAGTCAAGTATGAATTGACATGATTATCTAACTTTGCAGGTTATGGAGGAAATTCCCTACTCGGCAAAAAATGTTTCGCACTTCGACTTGGTTCAATTTTGGGTCGTCGCGAAGGATGGCTCGCTGAGCACATGCTCATCTTGGGCATCACAAATCCAAATGGAGAGAAGAAGTATGTAGCTGCAGCGTTCCCTTCGGCATGCGGAAAGACGAACTTGGCCATGATGACACCCACACTGCCTGGACACAAAGTCGAATGTGTTGGCGATGACATTGCATGGATGCGTTTCGACGAGAACGGACAACTTCGTGCCATCAATCCGGAAGCGGGATTCTTCGGTGTTGCACCGGGAACGAGCGAGAAAACGAACCCGAATGCAATGAAGACGATCCAGAAGAACACGATATTCACGAACGTCGCTGAGACTTCGGATGGCAGCTTCTTCTGGGAAGGTCTCGAGCATCACATCAAAGACAAGAACGTGAAAATCAAATCGTGGCTGGGCGTCGACAATTGGACACCGGAAAGTGGCAAACCGGCAGCGCATCCCAACTCTCGTTTTTGCACGCCCGCCAGTCAGTGTCCCATCATGGACGAACGGTGGGAAGACCCGAACGGAGTCGCGATTTCGGCCATCATCTTCGGCGGTCGTCGTCCCAAAGGTGTTCCGCTGGTGTACGAGGCCTTTAATTGGCGTCATGGTGTCTTCATAGGTGCTGCAATGCGGAGTGAAGCAACCGCGGCAGCGGAACACAAAGCGAAAGTCATCATGCACGACCCGTTCGCCATGCGGCCGTTCTTTGGTTACAACTTCGGCCATTACTTGGAGCACTGGTTACAGTTCGAGCGCCGCCATAATGTGAAATTGCCGAAAATTTTTCACGTTAATTGGTTCCGCAAGAGTGAGATTGATGGCAAGTTTCTGTGGCCGGGATTTGGTGATAATGCGCGCGTCCTCGACTGGATCTGTCGTCGCGTCGACGGCGAGGATTGTGCCAAGGAAACACCGATCGGTTATGTACCGAAAGATGGTCAGCTCAATCTCGATGGTCTACCAGAAAGCGTCAACTTTCAGGAGTTATTTTCGCTACCGGAAGGTTTCTGGTTGCAGGAATGCGATCAAATCGAGAAATACTTCAACGATCAGGTGGGCGACGACCTCCCGGAAGCGATCAGAGTGGAACTGCGATCGTTGAGAGAACGACTCGTGAACATGAAGTGAGACACGTTAACATACTTAATGTTATTTTTCTCTTGTTGACTAGTCAGAAATTATCGATATCATGCAGTGTTCGTTCGCGACCATCGTGAACTTAATTAGTGTGGTTGTCTGGCCAATAAATTAATTTAATTTAATCATTTTATTTTTGAATGGCAGAGCTACTACGCTGAGGGTACATGAAATATGACCATGTCAAACATGTGAACGGGAGTCTCTTCCGTAATTTGAGGCCCTGAGCCGTTCTCATTTCATAATTCCCCATCTTTCTTCGAGTTCTTCTCGCAAGACACAGTATAGGGTCGTAGCGCGAGATTATCGTAGAATGAAATATGATTATCGGGGTGATGCCAACCAAATCGAATGTCGTGTTATCCATTAAATCTGTTGATTAATCAATAACACCACTTCTTCGCCATTCTGTCTGGCTTGCCCGTTTCTCAAGTCGAGCGAACCGCTGATGAAGTCGTTTTGCACACCGATTGTTGTTGCCAAGCCGCGACGCTCACGTAATGAATTTATGCAATGGAGTTCATTGTTCATTGATCATTGTTGATGATCGCGGTTGCTGCTGACGTGAGAAAGTCGAAAGATAGAAATTAAGTCGAAGCGGTATCAGGACGCGTTATGGAGCAAATTCCCGTTCGCGAGTTCGTCTGCGGTGTTTGTCGGCAGGTGTCTATCGATCCCGAGCAACTGAACTGCTCGCACACCTTCTGAAAGTATTGTATCAGCGAGTGGATACGCAGAGGAAATCCAGGTTTGCCCGTCTTGCTGACAACCCGCGACGACCAGGAACGACAATTTGGTGGCGAAGAACGCTGTTGAGAGAATGATCGCAGCGAGCGGAGAAAAGATTCGGCGACTGAGAGTGGAAGCTGAGGAGAGATGACGGCAGGAAGAAAGGTCGCGAGAAATGGCCGATGATGGCAATCAAGACCACGCGCCAAAAGCAAATGGTGGCCATCAACTGGAAGAGAACGCGCAGGCAGGCACATGAACCGTTCCAGATCCATTACCAAATGGGGCCTGATGGGAATAATTTAACGTTCCAGGGCCAGTGCAACATCATCTAGCACGAGAGGAATCCAGGTATAAAAGCGTTTCATTTCTGTACCCTTTCAAATTTATTCCGTCTATGCTCTGACGCTATTATTAGTGACACGTCCTTAGTGTGTCTCTACCTGTTTCTACGACTGTTACTACCTGAGCAAAAATGCATTTCTTTCGTCACTTCTCGAGCCCAACTCATTTTGATCGGAATTGGCCTCATGACTCTTTCCTCGCTTCATTCCTACCACCACTATCATTAATAACTCTTTTTAGAACTAAATTTTCTCACGAGTCTTTTCGTGCGTTATCAGTGTCAGTGTTTGTCTTGCGGGTTGACAGATATCATCTGCGGAATGACCGTGGTCCATATTTGATAATGAAATTTGACTGTCCAGTACCCAGGAAGAGTGACGGTTACGGTTTACTCGCAATGCGACACGAGAGGCGCAACGAGCACAACGTGCGCAACGAGCGCGTCCTTCCTGCGGTCAGCAAAAAGTGCCGACCTTAGGTCAAGGCCAATTTTGTGTCAACCACTGTTCGATGCTCGACGACGGTCCTGTTACGCCATTTCCGGTACTAGGACAAGCAACAAGGATGTTGCCTGCTATGACCATGAAACGCATCAACTGCGAGATCGAAGAGATGAAGAATGAAGCGCCCTCCAATGAAATGATCGTCTCTGCTGGTCCAGTCAGCGAGAGTAACCTGTCAATCTGGCGGGCACAGATTCGAGGACCACCGAACAGCCCGTACGCGAATGGTGTATTCACGCTGTCCATCCAGTTGCCGGCGGAATACCCATTCTATGCACCGATGGTCTGCTTCGTGAGTTTCACTGACGTGTTACTCATACCTCGATAGTTACTCAGGATTTACTCCGTCAGGTGACGAAAATTTATCACCCGAACATCAGCAAAGATGGCAACATCTGTCTGGACATTCTGGGACTAAACTGGAGTGCAGCTCTGACCATCTCCAAGATGCTAATCTCCATCTGTTCGCTGCTGACCGATCCAAACTGTGACTCGCCACTGGAAGCTTCATCTGCCAAGCTGTACACAAAGGATCGCGAAAAGTTCAACGCGACCGCCAAAGAGTGGACCAAGAAGTATGCCATAGACCAGCCTTCAATGTAATTCGCTGTCAATACGAGTCATGATACCCATTCATTCAGTCAATGGCATTGATTGATAGTCGTTATCATAGAGGATGTTTGATTGCTACCAATTTGTATGTACAATTTATCAATTAATAATTCAAATACAGATTTGTTATTATTTATCAATCTCGTCTCATCTCAAAGCCGCCCGACACCCGGAACTGGTCTCACGGTGATGATTTTCGGCCCATAGAGCATAGCATGACGCATAACGTGTATAAGTATGAAGTTAGTGAGACAACCGGAAGTGGCTCCACTGCGAGCTTGAATCTGAAAGGCGCCGGGATTTATGCAAATATGCACAACCGTTCATTTCTCATCAATGTGTTGTCTCACTAACTTCATACTTATACATGTTATGCGCTATGCTATGCTCTACATGTAGGCCGAAAATCATCGAAATCAAAAAATGTGCTGCAAGTGAAATAAGCAAAAATGAATGGTTCATATGAAAATGTGCATTTTGATGATTCTGGTGATTGAGTTTAACGCGAATATTTATCTAAGGAAAATTTGTTTTATTGATGGCAACAAGAAGATACCGATTAATTTCACCGCTCGGAATCGTTTCTCCTATTGCTCTGCTCCTCCACTCTTTTCATCTCTATCGCTCTTCCTCGATAATTTCTTGATGTTCTTGATGTTCCTCCTTGAGCTCTTCTCCCACTTCATCATCCACTTGCCGACCCCTGAAGAATTTAGAAATGAACGCTCTCCATCCATTTCGCAGGCGCTCTTTCTTCAGCGTGTTCTTGATGGTCTTCGGCGAGAATCTGCACGACTTCGTTTTACAAAGACAGTAAGAATTATCGCGCTGGTATTTCGCGAGCCAGTACGCGTCACCATAATTAAGCCTGTGACATGTACAAGTAACTGTTATGTGAAGACAAACAGCTAGCATAACTCACAGAAGTTCTTCATTGGCGCAGATATTTCGGAAAGCGAAAAACGTCGTGCTCGGAAAGCGCTCGTCCTGGTGCTTGGTTAACGCCTTGACAGAGACCACGTTCGGTTCACAAGAGTGGTTCACGAATCGCGTAACATTTCCATAATTCTTCGAGTCGATCAGATATGACTGCTCCATTGAACCATCCTGCAAATTATCCAAAGTGTTGTTATCAGGAAAGTCGATTATGAAATGATCGGCATACTCACAGCGTCGCTGATGTCGAAGAAGTAGGTGTCATCATCGCGATATTGACCATCTGACGTGCGAATCACTTCTCCTGTGTATTGGCTAACGAACGTTCCGATCGCAATCGGTTTCAATGTTCGTACTCCCCAACCGCGATTCTTCGTTCTGAAAATCTGCAGATGCTGCCTGAAAGAAAGAAAAAAATGATTCCAAAGCAGAACTAACTTTTCAGAAGACACTGTTCGGATCAATCAGACTTACTTGGATCCATTCTGGATTACGCGATTCTGGCATCTATTTCGCCAACAGGTGCACGCTGCGTTGCACTCTCGAATGACTTGTGCTTCTTTTGTGTAGCCATCATGCAACCTGCCATCCTTGTATGATCCATAACCCCCGCAGTAGCAGTTAGATGTGCAGTCGTCTTCACACTGGCACCACTACAAGAAACAACATCAATAACCTGACAATATGGACAGTTGAATGCGGTTTATAACTCACCGTCAGTGTAATGATGGTGCGGTCAATGCCGAGATCGTCAGTCTCCACATCGTTCGTCACGTACTGGAAATCAGTCGGTGGCCTGTCTCTCCATTTGGCGCTCACCACTTCAATCGGCAACTTTTCCTTGCCGAGCGAAATGTCTTTGTGGATCACTCTTTCAGACCTCGAAAAGAGTCGAAACATGTTGACGGACTGACGGAATTGGGATTCTTGAAAAAAATTCTTCAAGTCTTCGTAGTTGTCAATAAATGTTCCTGCTATTCTTCAGCGAATGAATATAACAATGATCTACATTTCGAAGTACTATGGGATCGCGCGAGTCCTCGAGATCACTGCGACAATCGACTTTTGCCGTTTTGCCGTGTCCTGATTCTAAATGCCTTCTAAATCAACATATTTAAATGCACGTCTTGCAACATGCAGCACAGATCGATTATTATTTTAATTAATTTCTTGTATCTCTGGTGCACAGCAGAATTATTTAATAAATACTCGTTGCACTACAACGAAACAACCTCTTCTTGTGTATCGTATTCTCTTGTTAATTATGAATTAAATTCATTTCTTTTTCGATTGGAATAAATTGCCCAAATTTGTTCGGTTCGAAGACAACGACGCTTTGTTGAGAAGAAGTCCTTTGACGCGGTTCTTGACATCGTCGACTGCTGTTTGCGTCACTGACGATGCTACCTTCGATGGTAACTGTTGCTGATTCTGCATTGACGATGTTGATAATATGGTTGAACGGCTATCGAAACTACCCGAACTCGAAAGATTTGCACCCAATGATACTGGTAATGCAAAATGAGCACCTGAATGGGCTCTTCTCTCGAAATCGTGAATCAGACAATTGGCAGCATCCTCCAGTTCGGATATCCCGATCAGTTTGACTTCATCTCGCACACATCGCAGTGCTGGTAGAATGGCGTCGTTGATCAGGTATTCGCTGAGCCCATAACTTCGTGAAAATACTTCGTAAGCGTCGATGAGTGCTAAACAAATGTCACGTTTACGAGTTCGACTTTGATTGTTTGACATCTGAACAGCGAGTGCAGCCAATCGAGACAAGGCGAACTCGGCAAATTGGTCGCCCGAGTACGCGAAAGAAGTCTGACCAGAATCAGTAACCGATGAAGAAGTTTCAGCACCAATCACTTGTCGAACGTCACTGAAATTGGCAACTCTGCTGAAGAGACTGATCAACTCCAACTGGATGACATGTTTGTCCCGATTGATCGGATCATCGAGGAACGACTGCAGTTGGAAATGAACCTTGTCACGCAAATCACGCAAATTGGATGCATCTGGTACGACACCGTCAAACTGGATAATTTCCAAAACAGAAGCGAAAGCGGAGATTGATGCTGCTCGAACTTCGACATCTACATCACTCGCCAGTGTGATTAAAGCTGGAAGAAATCGTGATCTCAACACTTCGGGGTTCATGAGCGCTTCGTCGTCAGTCACAGCCAATGAGTCGAGGAGATGTCGATAAAGTTGAGCAGTATTCTTTCGAACGGCCGGGTTGGAGTGAACCAGGAAGTCGCGAAGCAAACTGATGAAGCTGCTTGCCAAACTCTGCTTGGTTTCCACTCGATGAACATCGCTGGTCAACAGCAACTTCATCGTAGTTTCAATGCCAGTCATCGAAATGTTCAATATCGATGCGCGTGTAATGAAATCACGCAGCAAGTTAATTAAATCATCGTGTTCGACTTGATCAATTGGTTCGATCGCGGCGAGGACACCATCACAATAAAGTGGAAGGAAATAAGTAGCGTATGATGGAATTAAATCAGAGTCCGTCGCGATACAACCATCCTGTTGCAGTTGGTTCAACATCATCGGCTTGATTTTCGTGCGCAGCAAATTAATACCGAATATACTGCAGAACCCCTGCATTAATTTGATAATAGGAACGATGAGTTTGTGCAAGACATGACTGTTGTTCGAATTGGCTAGCTCCAGAACGAAGCCTATTATCTGTGCGAGGTACTTGTCGAAACACCAGTCGAGTTCCGTCCAAGTCTTGAACCATTCTTGACTGACACAGTCGTCGAATGCGGCAACTGATGCTTCATTGATCAACAAAAGTGGATTCAGCAACGGGTTTGCTGGCTGTACAAAACGACCATCTGCCATCTGAGTGACGGCATCCTGTTTCTGTTCTGAAGGCATCGACCAGAGTGCTGACACGAAGGCGAATGGCATCAAATTGTTCAATATCTTTAAATAGTTTGTTGTCACTTTGATTGCAGCACCACTCATATCATCTCGCGACAGATACAACAAGGTCTTCACCATATTGTCAGTATCGGCCAGGAATAGTTCCCCGATTTCCGTCTCAAAATTGCTCAACGTCACAGCCCAGATGCACACTGACGGAAGCAGTATCTCGATGCAGGTCTGCCGCAACTTTTCATACTCAACATAAACTTCTTCGACGGACTTGCTTATCACATCAGTTATCGTGTCCTTCATCAATGTCAAAACAGCACCGAACTTATCCACCTCAAAGCTTATCATGCACGTCAATATCGCCAAACTCCTGCACGCAGTCTCGCGGACGTCCAAACTCTTGTCTTCTCGAATCATCTGCGACAACATAGACAGCACCAAACTCGATCGAATTTCACTGTTGACAAACGGAGCGAGAATCGAACACGACTCAGCGACCAGCAAACGTCGTTCAACGTGTTTATGCGTGATTTGTTCCCAACACTGAGGAAGTAGCTCCGATTCGACCCCTTCACAGCCCATGTTCTTCGCCAGTGCTACAAAACCAGACAAAATCACTCTAGAATGGATTAAATATGAAATTAAAAATTAAAAATCTCGTTGATTTCTTCTGCCAAGCTTTCACGCACACTAAAACTCACCTTCTCTGCTCTTCGTTCGGCTTCTTTATAATATTGAACAGCATATTCAAGAGTCCATCACGTTGTTTGACGTCCGGATGCAGACTAATAGTGTACAGAATCAACGGAATCAAATCGGACCGTTTGGCGATGATCACGTTCGGCACGATATTAGGCAAGCATTGCGACAGAAGGTGCAGAGCTATATCACTCGAGTTAGCTGTACGCACGAGATCACTGATGAGAGAATTGCTCTGTAAGAGAACTTCAGGATGGTCTATTCTGGCCATCTGGTGCAACGTCATCTGGAGAGGAACGGTAGTTGTCTGGTACTGCTTATCGCCTATCCAATCCACTGGCGAGACAGGTGTCGGATATTTCGTCATCGGTACTACATCATACCCATGCGGGTCATGATCATGAAACACAAGTCCTTCAACTGTACTGATATCTGTCTGAACAGAGACGCTGCTAAATGGCCACGATTCCTGAGCTGCTTCGGTGTCCGGAGGTGTTTCGTATTCACTTTCAACAACTGTTGGCGATAAATCATTCTCGAAACCATCGCAAATATCGTCAGTTTGAGTTTCTTGATTCGTCAACGACGTTCTCCTATTCGTGTTCAACCCGTTGATGTCCTTCTCTTTACTTTGATGCGTGACGTGCCACCAGTAATACCGATAAATTTGCACTAAATCTGGAGGTTTGGAGATATTCAAGCCGACATCATCCCAACTCTCGCAGTCTTGATCTTCATTCTCATCAGAGAACGTAATTGACGTTAACTTGAAATTGTGCTTCATTAAATACTCGTTGACCAAGAAATTAAGAGCCCTCTTCTCGTGCGGTTTGACCGCAGTGTCGTTGATTGGACTTGATGCGTTAAATGCAGAGTTTGATTGGAAATTGGAATTGGAAGCTTCAGTCACCGATGACGGAACTAAGTCGGATTCTTAAAGGCAGATAGAAATTAGATTATAATATTTCATTTCCCAAATGATCTATTAACGTACCAGTAGTTGTTGCTACAGTTAAATTAGCTCTAAGATGCTTAATCGTTTCCCGAGCTTTCCGCAACTCGAATTCTAGAACAGCGACACGTTCATCGATAAGACGTTCACCATCATCAGAATTGCGAGTAAAGTCCAGGGAATCGAGCGTGTGTACACTTGAAGCACGAGCTGAATAATAATAATTAATGACACCATAATTGCCACTGACGAGCAGCCTTACCTAATCCGCCAAAAGTATCCGCCGGTGATAATGGTGATAAATCATTGAGAGATTCGATTTCTCTCTCAAAATTACCTAAATTTAAAGACGATTAGTCGTCCGAAGTTCTTGTTCAGGCTTAAACTTACCAGGATTCGAGAAGAAATCACGCAATCTTGGCAATTCCTTCCCGTTTTCGATAAGTTCAGCATGCAGTTCGAGCGCTGTGAGCAGGAATCGTTCCTTGATCAACTTTGCGGCAATTTTGTCGATGGTAATTAATTCAGGATTCGTGGCGGCGAAATCTTCATCAAAATCTTGAACTCTCGTCTCGTTGTCCATGATTTCAAATTCTGTCTCTCCTGGCTATCATCACCATTGCCATATGTTCTATTTATATAGCAGAAATCATTTTGATCAGGTCGACGAAGCGCAATCGCGAAACATCTTCTTGCCACTGTTGTCTGCTGAAGTTGACTTCAGCTTGAACAATCTACCAACGAGAGAAAACAAACATGATAACTTAATCACGTTTGACAGAGCAAATAACTATGGTGCCGTGCAGCTTCTGTATTAGTGCAGCAATTTAATAGCGTGACAGAAATTAGGCCTAATTGACAATTCAATTGCTCTGAAACATCGTTGAAGCGCCTCACCAACAGGAAACGAAACGAAACGAAGATGCCCCCAAGATCATCGAAGCCGCGAATCGCGGTTGTTGGAGCCGGAGTCGTGGGCCTGTCAACAGCGACATGCATTCAGCGGTCACTTCCGTCAACTGTGGATGTCACGATCATTGCAGACAAATTTCTCAACGAAACGCTCTCAATTGGAGCTGGTGGTCTATTTCGACCTGAAGCGTGCGTTGGTGAGAGTCTCCAACAAGTAAAACGATGGGTTCAGGACAGCTACGATTATTTCATGCAATGCGTCCGCTCTAATGACGCCAGCCTAATGGGAATGCAATTAGTTTCGGGCTTCCACTTGTCTTCTATCTCGCCAGAATGTGTTCGCGACCACATTCTTAGCGAAACTGTAGCAGATTTTCGCGAATTACGGCACGAAGACCTGCGATTATTCCCACCACAATTGAAGTTTGGTGCCTTCTACACAACGATCGTAGCAGACCCACGATACTATTTGTCGTACTTAATGACACAGTTCAACGCCAACGGTGGACACGTTATTTCGAAGCACATCAAGTAAGACCGATATATAATTTCCGGTACAAATAGAGTATGACCATGTGTCGCATAACTTTTCATCAATTCACTACATGGCACTTGACGAGTTTGGCGGTGGAGAATTCGATGCAGTTGTCAACTGTACGGGATTGGGTGCGAAGACACTCGTAAATGACTTCCGAATGACTCCCATTCGCGGCCAGGTAACTCTATGTAACTCGGACGAGTTGAACTTCACACGAAACTCATTCTATCGAAGGTAATAAAAGTGAGAGCGCCATGGATCAAACACTTCTACTTTGCGGATGGCGCGTACGTCATTCCGGGTCTTGATTACGTGACATTAGGAGGAGTAAAGCAGTATGGCGATTGGAACGAGAAGATCAACGATACAGACCGTCAATCAATTTGGCAACGATGTACGGAACTGGTGCCTAGCTTAGAGAAAGCTGAGGTCGCGTTCGAATGGGTTGGTCTCAGGTATGACACCAGTCTTACTCAAGAGGGTCTTATAAACTAGAAAATAATAACCATGAGCGCTAATTTGGTGCCAATGGTTGTTGCAGACCATTTCGGTCACCCGTGCGAGTGGAAAAGGAAGTACTGGTCGGAAAGTTTGGAACTAACAGAACGAGTGACACGCAAGTGGTTCACAACTATGGTCATGGAGCGCACGGAATCACTCTGTCATGGGGAACAGCTAAAGAAGCAACTCGTTTGATTGCTGGTATCCTGGGCAAAGAGATCGAAATCGAAACACTCCCGACATCGAAACTCTGATCAACGAATGCTCGACAGATGAAAAACATTAAGTGCAAAGCTGTATTAATTCGTACCAGTGGATATTGCTGTTCATTTGACTAATCGTAAGAACAATTATTAGATCACGAAAATGCGATATCGTATCACTTTGGAAATAAATGAAACAAAAATCAAATCCGAATGAAATCCGTGATATAACAGGAATTCAATGGCCGAGTATGTTGACCAACAGACGTCAATTAAGGCCACACATGCATTAAATTCGATTTGATTCAATTGAGCATCGGTTGTTCACCAGAAGTTCCCATCACTTCGCGTTCGATGACCCGCATCGTCTCATTGATAAATCTTCGTACGAGGAGACTCTCGGCGACGCTGCCAACTGCACCAACATTGCCACCAGCAACGGTACCAACTGCGACTCCAATCTGGAGAATGTCTCGAATGTCTGACACGCCCAATTGGTTGATAATGTCTTGAATTTGGTCAGCAAGTCTGTCCTTGCGCTCATCGTCCATTTCCTCGAGTATCTGCTTGACCGATTTGAACTTGTGGCGCAACAACCAACCGGATGCCAGTGCGCCAAGTGTACCGCCAACTGCCATGCCAAATGGACCACCAGCCAGTCCTCCAAGAATCGTGCTCGTCCCGGTTAATAGTCCACCTTTTAGCGATTCTTTCATGGTCACTTGAATCTGCTGTTCTCCGCATACTTCTCGGACTACTTCCAAAATTCCTTGTGTGTCAATCGCCATCGTTGGTGCAGTTGTCGATTTTCACAACGCCTCTTTAGTTATCTTTGGGCAAACAGCTTTACACAGCCTGCCGATGAAAAACGCAGCAGTTCGTTATTAAGTAAATGCACCATATTGCAGTTTGTAGTGTCAAAGTCATTGAAGCAAAGCAGCAGCAACAAAAAAAGGTAAAGTTTCATCAGGCAGATTGTCAGGTGATTTGCGTTTCCACAATATCGCACACATGATAGGAATTTCCTATCAGGAAATGATCGTCACGAGTTTCGAGACATCTCTTCGAATATGCGTCGCTGCTACATGAATCTAATCAGTCGAGTGTCATAACACTCGGGAAACGAATACGGACAGCCTCGCTCGTGCAAATGAACGAACCCTCTCATGTGTCTTCATCATCGGCGCATCAGGAACAGAAACAGCAGCGAGCCACGTGAAGACCGAGTGGCCAAACCCAAACAGGATCGCAATCAGAGCTCGTTTCGTTCGCAAACATCCAGACTACGAAATATACGCAATAGCACTTTAAAGCATACGTGTCAGTCGTGTACTTACACCCGAAATGCGCTGTTCGTCATGGCTGTGACTGGGCTCCTTATTAAATCATTATCATCGTGGCGGCACAGCAACAACGACTAACGAAGAGACGACGAATAACCAGACAATGATTAGGTATATCTCGTTAAACTTGTAGTAGGTCGTCGTTTCTCTTGTGTGTAGTTGTAGTTTGGCTCGCCCCTCGTCGTCGTCGGACTGGTTCGTCAGCTACACTTTTCCGTTGTATTCTCGTTTCTTTCCCGTACACAGCTTGCAAGCAGCTGCTTGGGTTTGGCACAGCTGAGAACAGAGCCACAGAGAACCAGGCACGAAGACGCAAACTCGATGCTCAACTGACGTTCTCTACGACACAACAGTCAATGAAAGCTGAGCTCGTTCTGTCCTTCAGTTACGCGAAGACTCGTCATCGAGCGGACAAATATCTAACGATCATCGTCGTCATTACCATTAATTGTGATCTACTTGTACAAATATTCATCTCAATGCGATCACTGCCTTCATCATCAATGAGGTAAGCAGAATAAAAAGTAAAACAATAACCTAGAGCTATTAGATAGTAAGAACGAGTGACCATCGACCGTCGACGCCTAGCTTTGCCAACAAACCAGACCAACTCGTTGGTCCATTGATTACTTCAACGAGTTGGGTTCTTTGTTGAAAGGTCACAGCAGAAAACTGACCAGCTAATGCATGACCTCAGCCAAATTATTGCCACGAATTGCTCGTGCAGCAGGGCATAAACAATGGAATATTCCGAGAAAGAGTAGGAAGGAAGAAAATGCCCGTCGTGATTGCTATTTTAAAATGCATTCATGTTGAGCTCCTTGTCAGCATTCATTTCGCGTCACTGTCATTCAGAAGCCTGCATTCATGTCTGCTGTGCCCTTTCATTCTTTTCATGTGCTGCGTCGACGACGAGATCGTTGAGGGATAATCACTAAAATAGAGGAGAGGCAGGCAGAGAGGGCTACACGTAGACATTACATCAGAGGAGGAAGTTGAGCGAGTCAACGAGCGTAGGAACCAAGACTGGTATTTGGCACCAGTCAGGAGGAGAGTACTGGTTTCAGTGTCAAACACAGCTGATTATGAAGGTCAATAATTGTGTACTGGTGACAGGATAGTTGTAGAAAATGGCATAGCAACTTCATGCAACTGCTTTATCGCTGTTCTTGGTTGCCAACAATACACATCGCGTCTCGTTATCGTTGTTGTAAATGTGATACGAATAGCTCAACTGAGGACACAAGACGTGAGACTTGTTGTTTATTGTTGTTCTATTGTCGGTTATGGCCTATGATAATTTATGCCGCGATTCAATCAGAAAAAATCAGCGCGATAAGTGCGCAGCGATTAACTATCAACTCGGTGCTCTGCACTCGAACTCTCGAAATTGCCTAGTCGACCGACCTCGTCGTAGAGAGAGAAAAAATCGCACCTATTTCTATTTATTTTTTCACACTGATAATTTCTCACACAACTCTTTTGAATTCGGTTGACCTTTAAATAGGTTATTTTAACGTGACTGTAAGGTGACTGTAAGCTACGCTACGAAACGCAACACACACCACAACAAAAGCCTCCAACACGTCGACCGCGCACTCAACACAGTCAACCTCACTTCAACTTCACTTCCCGTTGCAGTATGAATTGTGAACACACCAATTATTGACATAAATACGAGAGGCGAACAAGACAAGACGAGATCAAGACGAGACAAGGAAGAGAACACAGATAAATATCGAACACGAAACGAAAACGAGCACCCAGAAAAACGAGAAGAAAGAAGCCAGCCAGCGAGTCACAAGTGGAACTCAGCAAGATTTCAATTCAAATCAACCAACAATTTGATTTTTTTCCTGATTAATAACACATTTCGGACCATCGCGTCTCGCGGCAAGAATTTCGCACGAATTCGGACTACGAATTGGTAATTATTTTATTTAATTTACCTCCAAATACGAGTGAGACTGCCCTCGCACGTCAACTCATTCATTCATCTTCCAACTACTGGATCATCATCATTTCTACCGAATTTTTTGGGACACTCACAACTCACGTGAAGACCATCACGATCGTCAACATTGATCATAGTTATCTGTTGAAACAAGACGCCAACGCAAGATACCAAGAAGAAGCGAAAAACGGAGAAAGTGTGCTGTAACTCCAACGATTACATTTAATTAGATTCAAACCACGTCGATTAGAAGAAACAAGAAAACGTTGCTGCGACTGTCTCGACCGCTACACGCACTCGACGACTAAATAATTAAACATTGCGCAAGAGACGACGACTTCTTGAGGGCTAAATTGCAAGCTTTTTCCCCATCGTCACTACCACGCGGTAATTAACTGACGAGCGCGATAGCAACTCAGCAGAAACACAACGTCGAATTTCGGAGAATGTTTAGCAGCATTGCATCGTACCTGTTCGGAGGACAACAGAATGATAACCGAATTAGCAGAGACAATACAACAACAACAAATTATGCTATTAACGAGACAGACTGCAGCTCGGGAGATACTGACGATGGATGGATCCTCATCGATGTTGGCAACTTTCAAGATCAACGACATAAACAAGAAAATGAGGAAAAAGAGTTGACCGAACCTACTCCGACCTCGGAGTCGGAGTCGGATGATGATAATCAAGAAATTGAAGCGGACACAGACGAAGAGTCCGCTGGTGACGCCGAGGAGCGCATGAATCGTGAAATTGAATTGGCTCAACAGACTTCGGATGAAGTACGAACAACGACAACAGTGCCTCAAGCATCCGATCTAACTCCAGCGTCATTACCATCGTGTACCTACTCGACACCGCCATCAGCACTCTCATCTTCGACATCGTCATCTAATGGTACCCTTCCCACAAACAACCATGCCATGGAGGAATCCTGGTTCGTCACTCCACCGCCCTGCTTCAACGCGACTCACACGGTCATCAATTCGGTGATGGTTGAAACGACTCCATTCGAGAACCTGCTAATCGAGCACCCGTCAATGAGCGTGTTTGGACCATCGCTCAACGCTATGCCACCAGAACTCTCGGCGGAGGTAGCCACGGACATCGCGCCATCGCTGTCACCGTCAACCACCCCGTTGACATCGACATCAGCATCGTCGACGAGATCGTCGTCACCAGTCCGGTCTTCCAACGATGCGCCATCGCCGCAGCAGCAGCAACAAGGAATGCAAACGAACCCGACCCCGATCGCGGACCCGAATGGTGCGGTTCCACGTCAACGAAAACGTCGTCAAAGACAACAGCAAGCGGTGGGGGCGACAAATGAAGCGCAAAGTCAGTCTTCTCAGCAAAATCACGTCCCGACAACTAACAACCTACAAACAGCAAATCGCCCCAACATCAACCTGACTGGCAGAGGAGGTAGAATCAGGCTCCCTAGGAGTCTAAATCTAATCTAATATTAACGTCATATATTATCTCGTAGGCTTGTTATCGGAATTACACAAAGTGATGGCACCGTCACAGAAGGCAGCAAATATGCAAGAGCAGAAGAAACTGGTGCGATCGGCGATCATGCGACAGAATGAAGCGTACTGGCACGTCAATCGTCGCCAAAATCGTCGTGCGAAAATGGCAATGCGGCCAAACGGCATTTCGGTCAACCGAAAAACGTGCAAGCAGTGCTGAGTCTCGGCATGCAATTAGCGTGTGTCAGTTAATCATAATTATATCGCGGCGTTCCCCCTGCATACCCGGGGAAATTATCAGCGAACTGACATCGATAATCGCTCCATGACGATCACAACAGCCATGCATGCACATTAGCCAAAGTCATAGATTTATTCATTTTTGTCAGCAATTTAGTGAAGTGAAACATTCAATTTCAGATCAATCTCTGGATAGTGACCTCGTTGTTCGTTTCCTCACTGTTTTCAATTTTGCGATCAAAATATTTTCATCGCAAAACATTTCCTACTCTCGCTGTGACATTACCTGAACGCGGTGGACGAGGAAAAACGTCACCATCACAGCGTCCTAATTCTAATTACTCTGTGTTTAGTTTTCAGTTAGTTGTCAAGTTGACTTTAATTCGAGAGCATTTATTTTAATTGCAATTCAGTTAACTTATAAGAGAAAAAGACGAAAATCGCCAACTTAAGTTGGTAGCATAAAATAATGCAATCATTCTTAGCGAATGTAAGCTTTCATTAGAGGACACTAATTCTTAGTAAGTTTCATTTATCATTTATCTGATTCGTATGCAAATATCCCTGACTTATACATTAATTTAATTGCATTCTGCTGCCATTCTGACTCGAGGCCTACCCTAATTATCAGGAGTTACGCCCTGCCAATTAAATTGCGGATTCACATCAAACCGTTGTGATCGTCATCATCATCATAAAGAGATGATCCAGTAATTAACCAAATGTCATAATTCAAACGTGTGTTGTAATGCTAACACTAAATAGTAACGCTAATGGTTCGGTTAACGGTTTCGTAAGTATCCATTTTGCAAATATCTTTCAACTAGTCTCGGCAGATCTCACGTACAGACTGCGCATCGGACGCAATATTTGTGAAAAAAAATTTCCATTAACTTCAGTTTAATTAATGTCATGTTGTCTCAATTTTGTACGACAAGTTGTCGACAACAGCATCAATATCAAATTATATCCGAACCGCTTCGACTGATTCGGAAAGCGTCACTGTGAATCTGAACGTGATATATGCATCTTCTCAATTCGATTGTACAAGTAATTACTAATTAGCATAAAAAATTACTGTACATACATATTGACAGATTATGCAGGCATTGTCTAACGAACTGCCGTAATTGTCATATGTATGCCTTTCAGTAATTTTGCGTCGTTTTCATCTGAGACGCTCTTCTACAGAATTGACGCACTTGACCCACGTAGGCAAAGCAAACACAACTCTTCTTTCTAATATAACAACTTAATAATTGGCCACCTCTTTCAATTAGCGAGTGAGTAGCACGTGCACTGTGTACGCGTCTCTTTGTAACGGTAATTAATTCAATTAAGTATCGCTTCAAGCTAT
This sequence comes from Osperalycus tenerphagus, assembly GCA_022876805.1. NCBI lineage: Eukaryota > Metazoa > Arthropoda > Arachnida > Sarcoptiformes > Nematalycidae > Osperalycus > Osperalycus tenerphagus. The sequence goes on along the minus strand of JAGGCA010003008.1, from coordinate 12,036 downwards.
AAGAATTCCCGTCCACGTTGTACGTTGTACGTTTGATCACGTATCTATTATGTCAAGATATGCTGATTCTGCAATTACTTGACTCGATTTACGCTACATAATTGCACCGCACTAGATACTATGTACTTGTAAATAATGAGTGGCATTCGAGAGATGTGCGAGATGTGCGATCTCCATGAGCACTACGATTGATCGCCATTCAAATGAGTGGCCAATGCGTGGCATTACCGCCATTAATCTATGATCGATTGCATGTGTGAGCGCGTCACTACTGACAGAGAACGAATTGAGTACGAAATAAATAAGCGAAATTGAAAATGGAGCATAATTAATGGCGATAATTGATTGAGGATCACGCATCGCGTCACTGTCATCTCGAGACATCGGCACTCTGGATCGCTCCTGATCATCGATTAGTGACTAATACAGCGATGCACTTACCGTGATGCAAACCAGGAAGACGTTGATGATGGAATTGATTGGAGAAAACAGTTGAGAACTGACTAGGCCAGAAGCCGACAACTCATCGAGAGCCACGTGTTGTGGCGGGCGCTGAATTAGCGCGATATTCAAATCTACGTTTCCTTCAGATTCCGTTCTGTCCAAAATGCCCACGATTAACGGACGTTGAAAGATCACATTGGAAATGCACCAAATGATACGTGAATAGGTCAGCTCATAAGCGAATGCACGTTCCAATAACGATTGATAACAGAGCGCATCTATTTAAAGAACCAACATTCGAATTGAAATTCGACGACGATGTTCTCTTCATCAGTTGCCACTCAGTGACTAAACTCTCAGAAGAATTTGCGAAGACCAACTATCCTTGGATGAAGCAAATGTCCAAGACGAACATGCTTACGATCATCTGCTTCTTCCTGATGGTGATTGTCGTTACTCTGAACGAAGCTGACGCTTTACTCCAGCAAAATCCGACAATAGCGACTACTGTCTCGCGAAGCGTATGGTACTCAGTGGTTAATTAACATGTTAATTAGCTTGCCGGTTCTCATTAGCTGACTAATAATCACATTTGTTGTCCATTTCGTAGGGAGAAGTTCATCTCGGATCCCGTCCTGGTGGCGGTGGCCGGCGGCGGTATCGGAAGTCTGGTGGTCATCATTATCATTGTGTGTTACATTTACTGTCGCCGAATCTTCAGACGTGGCAGAGACGATGGACAGTACGGACAAAGCGAAGTGTGTGTGACCAAAGATATTGCTTATGTATTGTTGTTCATCTTCTTGCGTTTAACAGATAGAGGCCAGACTGACTCCAACACAAGTAATTACTAATTACTAAAAATGCAAGTCAAACGATGTGTTCTGACGACGATGATGACATGATGCTTTTCTTAGGTTGCACAAGGTTTCACCGCGAATTTGTTAAGACAAGCAACTCCTAGCGAGGTATGTTCTGTGTAGTTATCTACAAGTTCAGACAATTTTATATTTGATTGCATTAGTTGATTGCGCTCGGAGTCGCAACACCATCCCAAGTTGGTTTGAAAAAAGGCTATCAGCCCAGCTCAGTCAGCAAGATGGACTCGACAGCATTCGGACCGGAAAACCGACCACGAGTGCAGCTGTTGAGAAAGCAGAACATTAAGTTCGAAAAGCGAATGAAGGCACTTGAGGAAAAGAGACAAGCCCAGATGCAAGTGGCAAATTATCCAATTGCTTCATATCCGTACGCGGCATATCCTCCCGGATTCGCGCCTGTGGTCACCTTGGGGGTGCCCGTTGGTCCAATGCCGATTGCCGGACAACCAGTGAGGCTAAAAAGACATGACATCATATTTTGCATGGATTATGAATTTCTGTTTGTCTTTTACAGATGGAAGGAGGCAAGTTTAATTGATTCGGTCGCTTTTGTGGTCTGTTTGTTGCCATTTTCTAAGAATAATTCTTTGAAATTCACAATTTTATTGATCCTTTTATTTACATGGTCGCGCCGTCAGCTACACTTTCTATGCCATGTTGACTTTCTAGTTTGTATCATTTATATATGTTTATTTGCTTGTCGGTACCATAAATGTAAGCGACATTGTGAAATTAGAGGTTGAAGTACTGAATTCCCACTGCTGTAAGTTGAAACAAAGTCAAGTTAGAGCATAAGAACGATGCGTCGTAAGAAAGTGACACACACCGTGTGATACATCACAAAACAGGTCCTTCCTCACTACCGGACGCCATTCCTTCAATTGGGTTTTGTCATCTGGCATGCACTCTTAATCCAATCGATTTCGTTACCCAATCACACATCACGCAACACTCACCAGTTGGTTGCTATGACTGCCTCTTCTTATTCCAATTCCGTTATCGAAAAAAGACATCTTCAGTAAAAAGCTAAAATTAAATGAAACGCAGTCTTGCAATGATCGACAGTCCTAAACGTGGTAAGTAGAGCGAAAGATTGATGAATATCGCTGTCGTGTGACAGAGCTGCAACTTGCAAGGCAGTTTTCGCTATCGATTTCACATTGACGAGACCTTCCCGATGCTTGGCCGACAAGCCCGGTTCGTAGGCGTTTGTCCATTTCTTAAAGCCGTTGGTAACGGAGGGCAAACACTTCAATATATCACGACGGTGAGCATTCAATAATTGTCTGGATGATGGTCAGCAACGTGACTATTAAAACCCGGATTTTTTTGTTAAAAAAAACGTTTTACCCTTACAAGGTACAGTCCTAAGATCATAGGAGTGTTTGAACTAGAGGTCAAGGGTCACGTAGGCAAAAGTTTTCGTCACGAAAACAACAATATCCGGCGTGTTAGCACAATATCACAATATGACAATAAAATTCACGGTTTGAAGACATCTCACAAATTGATGACGCGGTACCTGGTTTGCCACCTTGAAACATGGTTTTCTCATCAGAATAGAGGTCTTATGCAACCAGCAATCGATAATCGCGTTTTGGTGTTTAAGCTGAAAATGAGTGATTTGTTAGCACAAAATGGCCACACAATCCGACCGTTTTTTACTACTTCCAAATCCGGGCTCTAGTGATTATTAACTTTGACAGCCAGTTAAACAGTAGACAAGCGTGACAAATGAGAACTAAACGATGTCGATGTCGGTCAGGCAGACAGATCGCTGGCTTGTTCGATCGCGTGGCTTGCTCTTGCCGAGCTGACCAACACATCATTAGTGATTAAGTACAGTTAGAATGCTGGAATGGTAGAATGTTGAAAAGCGGTGCGATTTATTTATCTAACGCTAAGTGAACAATTCTTGCTAGCTCGTTGGCCCAATTACGCTAATCAAAACATCGCCCAACTCTTTCACTGCCATCAATATCAACATCGACTCGACTTTCCAGAAGACAAATCACAATTAGTGATGCTCATTAGCATGGTTGACTGAGTAAACGAAAATGAAAATTGATTTCATTCGCCTCTGACATCGCACAGATTGTGAAAACCTGCTAATAAACGCCATGCATGTGCAAATTCTCAGAAATGGTTATGAAATGGTAGGTAGCGAAAAAGAAAGGAAGAGAATGGCTAATGGTTGATGATCAGAACCGTTTCTATATCTCTTCTTCACGTTTTTTTATCGATTGTTCGATGGGTCATTTTTTTTCTTCTTGCACTCTCTGTTACGTAACCTTCGATGTTGGTGTTTCTTGTCGACTTCCGCCGAACTCATGTGAAGACTCATTAGAAGAAATGTAAATCGATTTGTTGTTACTCAGAACAATCCCAACCGTCCCTGGCTTGAATTTTGTTCGTTTTGCCTGCTGTTTCCTTTCTCACTTGATCTCATTTCTTTTCTTCTGGACACTTCAAACAACAGCAGCTTCGCGGTTTCGCAAAGACGATTTAATGAGCCGAGAATTTCGTGGTTTTCATCATCAAGAAGGCGTCTCAAGCGAGAAATTGCACTCGGAAGAACCTAAACTACAGATGAAAACGTGTGCGTGACAGTTTGCTGGCAAACACCACTCGATGATGATGACCATCTCTCGTGAATAGCCATCGGCAAGTCATGGTCCGAGTAATGATCTCGTCAAGAAATGAGAAGTCTGTTTCATCATCAACATCAAACTTTTATGATTCGAGCACAAAGAGCACAAAAAAATAAAAGAAACCATTTAGCAATCTGTATGCTAAAAGCGACAATAGAAATCACTCACTGGAATTAGTGAAACATTACGTACATTATAAGACTAGAAACTATAATCTGAAAAATTGACAATGCACTGTCTCGAGGCTGGCGTTACGAAATTTAAGTACAGAAAACCGTCAATATGAACCAACGTTTGTGCACGTCGTTTAATGCCCCAGACAATTCGGCGGCATTTTTAGTATGGACAATACGCAACTTACGCAAACAGTCGGTTTATTGATCCTCCCTGGGAAACTAGAATCCATCAGAGTTGCTAAATCTCAGACAAAATTGCCGACAAATCGTTGACATGGGGAGACCATCCATTATGGTAATTAATAACTCCGGGAAAAGTGTTAGCTGACGAGTCAATAAATGGGCTCCTTCGAATTGAAAAGTTACATACTAATTAGTATGGACGCGTGTGTGGCACAACAATTATAATTGACTTTTAGTTATAGTCTATTGGTACTACTTTGATGCAGATGTGGAAGCGCGTCGCACATTATCGCGAATGCCCTGCCTCAAAGGAATCATTAATTTTGACGCTGTCTCAAGTTTACACCTGGTTAACCTGTGTCTCTGTTACAGTGCAAGATGCAAAGCGCGATCTGATACGAGACACGAGCACGGTAATGAATTTTCTTCTAATGAATAGCGCCTGGAATGTGTCACGGAATTGCTGGGACATTGAGCAATAAAGAATGAAATTAACGGCGCTGTTAATCAGCGCCAACAAGTCCATGACTTCTCCCAACGAATTATACACATACTGGAAAAAATCGTGGCCCACAATGCCGCTGAGCAGAGCCAGGATGCCAGCTGGGGACTCGCAAATCAGGAAGACGATCAAGACAACGACCAGCATCTGAGTCGTTCGAGTACTACTCGACGAATGATGATGTTGATGATGATGCGACGAAGACGTAATGAGCGAGCTCGTTGGATGTTGATCACGTTCGAAGGAAGAGACTTTCACACAAGGCGACTCGACGCGGCCATTAATTACTGCTGATACCACTTTACTGCCATTATTATTACCGTTGTCATTGTTACTCTTGCTGTCGTTGCTCCAAGTTCTTTCTAGCTCTTTATTATCGCTTCTTTCTCGGGTCTGTGACTTGGAGGGTTCTGACTTGTTAGTCGCTGGCTTTGTTAGTGGCGATCTGAGCCTGGCTTTTCGTTGCTTTGCTTCGACGAGGACGCGGGTCAGCTTGAATGTCAGAATAGATAGCAAAATGCAAGGAATAATCTTGTTCAAGCAACCGAACACCCAGAAATTGAGCTGCTGTAAATATTCGTTTTGGAACGAAATGTCGCTCATGCCAACCTGTAAGGATATTGAGAGAGATTCGCTTGGTGATTATCGAGGATATAAATAAATTGCGGTATAATCAAGTTGAAAAATATTGCAATCCAAAATATACCTGACAAGCGGCATACTTACAATGAAGCCTTCGGTTGGACGCTCGACAGTGGGATTATCTGCAGGTCTATCTTTGATGGCGAATGACAGATACATGGGAAAACAGGATATTGGGATAATGACATAAACGGCCAAAATAGCAAACTCTGCTTTGCGTAAGTTGGACCATATTTGACCGACAGATGGTTGCCTGCAATAATTGACGAAGCATTAAATTAGCGAAACGGTAATTACGCAAGTCAATTAGTATAAACTTATGTATTCACCTGACAGCATAATATCGCCAGACTGCTAGCAATACTGTCAACCAAACGCTGATCGAGTGGCAGACGACAGTGAGATGAGCATGGAAAAGAGTGAACACAGCCCAATCATATGCGAAGAAGTCATCTTTGGTCTGGTAGCTGACGATGAAGTTGTGTATGGCGAACGGGATGTAGGACGCGATGACCAGAATATCGGCAAATGCCATGCCGGTCAGGATTGCGTTCACCGCAGAGATCATATCTTTGCTAAATTGCACATAAAAACAACCATATTGTTAGGCCAGATCATAATTGAAATGAGTGAAGTATATGGATATAAGGAAATTAGCTTACTGACCGGGTTAATACAATTATGTTGAGCACATTAGCGATAATACCGAAGATGCACACTGACAGGCTAAGGTAGCCATGTATGGGCACATAGAGCTCCTTGAACTCTAAAAACGAATGGTAATATGGCGATATATCGGAATCTCCCGATACATTCCGATTAGAGACAGAACTCATGTCAGATACCAATGCTATCGATGCATTATGTTCATTCAATGAAGTATGTATGTATAACGGCAAATACTCGTCTGGGGATGCGGTCTGATTTCTGTTCAACAGTTTATCGATGATGTCTGCTTCATCGTAGAATTTCTGGTGCAACTCCTCATGGTAATCCATCATGTCCATTCTGGTACGCGAAAACTGTAGGTAGGGCAAACAATGAGACATGACATGACATGAAGTGACACGGGGGACACGCGATTAGCCACAGGGGAACAAACAAATAATTCTTCAGGTGACAGAATATGGTTCGTACTCCGACATGTCACTGTCGACTCCTTGGATGACACTCGTAGGATCCTTAACTACGTATTCCCTAACATTCTGTGTTTGTGTAACTGTCACAAATCGATCTCGGTATATTTGGTCGTTGATTTGATTGAGTGGATCGTCTCCCGTTTCAATTTGCTCGCTACCATTACCGGCACGATGCCTTATGGCGTTCTGTGCGTCTCATCAGAGGCTTTCACAGCCGTTTCTTTTTTTCTTTCACGGCTCTACGAGTACTGTACATACACGAGACGTGAACGATGGCGGCAATAAAGAACGCTCGTATTTTCAGTATTCAAATCGCCCGTGGATTAAAGAATGTGATGCTCAAACGAAGACCACGTTCGTTGTTTGTGTTGGCGTAACCCATCATCTTCTTTTTCAGTCGTAGGTCTACGTACAGTTAGCAGAAAACATCGCGTAATTACCATCACAATCTGGATGCGGACACTCAACTGCCAATTAAAAATGCCTTAATTACTCGTAGTTGTGTGGGAACTTCCCAGTCGACTATTGGAAACTAGAGAGGTTTCTTCATGGAGTGAGACAAATGGATATCCCACATTCTTATTGATCTGCCCGTTGCCCAAGTGACGTGCTCCAGACTACATCCTATGTATTATTCGAATATAATCGACTGACCGCCGATAAATCAAAACATCTCACAATTGCTCAGCATGGAGAAACATTTTCTGTCACTTTCATTCCCCCTCGGCACAACTCGCTCAGCATCCTACACACCGAAAATCCTGAGCTCAAACGCTTACATCAATTTCGGCAACGCAATGCTTTGTCATCTTTCGATTCCATCACATTTTCAAGTAAAATTTTTCTTGTTTCGATTCGTTCCGCTGCGAATTCACATGGCGAGGTAAATTGTGTACGCGAATCGTGTAGTGCTCTGTACACGCTTCATGTACATGTATGTTATTCGATGCGAAGTTCATTTCATCAGGCGCAAGAATGAAATCTGATGGAGAAACGCAACAGAGAGGAATGAAGGAGAGAAGATGGAGAGAGGAGACAAGAATACGTGAAGAGTTGAGAAAGATGAGACGAAATGCGGACAGCAGGAAAACCCGAGAGATAAGGATGAAGATGGGATGAAGGAAAAATGTGTCCAGAGTGGTAAATGTCGCGTCTTCAACAATAACTTTGCGAAATATCATCGACAGAGTCAAGAGAAAGACAGAACGACGATCGAGACGGCTCATCTTAATAGGTCCATTTATAACTTATTACACGACCGTCTTGATGCTGTCCTCGGAATCCAATGTGAGCCATATATTATCTGCTTTACACTTTGCGCTAAGAGGCATGATGAAAACTCAATTTCGATTCTCGCGCGGCCGTCATATTAATTTAGTTGTTTACAGTTATCTCAGTTTTGTAGCTATCCTCCTGCTGCCAATGATGCGCGATTCTCGTTGCACTATCACTTTATTTCCTCATCAAAAGTGAGCTCCGGATCGCATCGCACGTTCCGCGAAGAGGAATTACGGTGCATCGAAGTCAGATTTGAGATTTTAAATCGCCATAGCGAACATGAGCACTACT
>JAGGCA010003005.1:63552-88375 GCA_022876805.1 Osperalycus tenerphagus | reverse complement strand
TTCGCTCTCTTGCGGTTCTTCACTATCGTGAGTTTCGTCGTTTTCATCATCTTGCTCTTCCTCCTGTCCCTCCTGTCCTTCCTGTCCGTCATCGCTATCGTCGATTTCTATTTGAGGAGAATCTGCTTCTCTTGACCAGGGATGGTGTTGTACCGAACCTGATGCCCACGGGTTGTATGCAGTTGTTTGTGGTGACCAGAAAGGCACTTCCTCAGATGTCGATGATGGCCATGGAGGCGATCCTGCCTCGTTATTCATTGGTGACCACGGTGTTCCGTCCTCATGATGGTTCGTTGACGATGCCCACGACATCTGCGGCTGTCTGTGGTTGCCATGAGCCGGCGCGACAGTGTACTTGAGTTCGCTTGCCCACCCACCGCCGCCGCCGCCGCCGCCGCCAAAGCCTCCGGGCCAACCGCCTCCCATGCCCCCACCGCCTCCCATGAGCATATCCCAACCACCTTTGCCTCCCCCGCCTCCGAAATCCCAGCCACCACCGCCACCCCCATGACCTCCATAGTCACCACCACCACCGCCGACTTGTTTGACGACGATCGACTTGGATTTCTTTTTCTTCTTCAACAATTTCTTAATTGCCTTGAACGGCTTCCATTTCTTCTTCTTGACGACCACCTTCATGACTTTGACTGGCACTTTTCTAAACGGAATCATGGGTTTATACGTGTATGTCGTTCCAACGTCCTTGATGAGGACTAACTTCTTCTTAAATCCATCAGCGACATGATGTGAGATGATGTACACTAGGACGAAACACAGTACAAGTAAACTGATTCTGGGAATGGGCAGCATCATGTTGACATTGTTCGATCTATCGAACGCGAGCCATCAAAAGCAAATATTTGAAGAAATGCAGCGCCTCATTTTTATATTGGCTTTACGCTTTCTGAACTTTAATCAATGGTGTTCAACCACTGAAGACGACTCTGGGATGTTTTTCTGGATCGCACAATTGAGTTATTCTTGTCGTTAGTTGACTTTTTGTAGGCAAAAGTAAGAATTGGGTTTCATATTATCCTGGCCTGCGTGCAGATAACAAGACATAATGCGACCCCTTTTGAGTGAATGAGGGTTTCCCGCTAATTATCAGAAATACTCTTCTTCTTGTCCAAGTATTCACCTTGCACCAACTGTCGGCGAGACAGACAGCTTTCGCCAATTTTGTTATCAACCATAAATATGTACTTACGCTTACGTGCCCACTAATTGGTGCACACACAGCATCACCTCGGCGTCCGTGGTGAACTTTCCCGTTGCGTTCCTGTTCCTTTTCACCCATGATATTACCCTTTCTGCCGCTTGCTAAGAACAGTTTCATTACATTTCACTCTTGTTAGCTCCCCTGCAACGACTATTAAGTAATGATTAATATAATGGTTAATAAAGTGATAATTCGGTAGTACTTCACGTTGGCATCTCTCGTTGAGATCTTTTAGTTAATTAGAGAATCGCAATTTTCCATTCACATAATCGTCGCTTTTGCACGATAAACTTTTAGCAGTTGTCGGTATCATTACTGTAATGACGCTGCCATTCGGTGTCCTGTCCCAGAATTCCGTCACGATTCTTGGTCCACCGTCTAAATGCATGATCGCTCATATGCGGAAATTGTCAAAATATTATTCGCGATCATTTCAGTGCAATCGAGTATGAAACTTGCTTTTCACTTCACTTTCTATTCGAGGCTCGCAACAAAGAAGAATTGGTCGCTTCACAATGAGAATGAGCAATTTTTCGATGTATGGTATCGGTATTGGCTTTGCGGAATCAAGAGACGAAAAGAACGGAAAACGCAAACGACAATCAAAAGAGAGTTCTTTGTGTCAAAAGAAAATTCTTTGCTGGTTTCCTGTTTTACTTCAATATTAGCCTGATGACGTTCTTATTTTGCACCAATCTATAAAATCGATATCGAATAGTATTAGTGTCCCGTGCCACTTATTTTCCATTGAACCATCTGCAATGGTCTCATTTCAGAACTAGAGAGACAGCAATTATGTCGAAATTTCATAATACTTGTCGCGTTTTTAACCATGCACACACACAGCTGCCTGAAATATTTTCTTGTCCACCTCTTCAAAATTTCAAAAATTGATGCTGACCTCAGTTAGAATCAGAATTGTGTGAGTGCTCGCACGTGCACGTGTTCTGCATTGGAATAATGAGATACAGAAGCAGAAGTTTCACGGAATGTCCCTTGGCGAAAGAAAAATGTGCAGGTGTTGCTGGCTGGTCGTCGTTTCGATGACCTCTGTACAAAAGACTGCAAGTGTGGTCAGTAACGTTGCTGAATAGAAAATTGACCGTGACTTGCAAACCGACGACGAGACAGATAACGAATCTAACAGCTAAACGAAACCCTTCACACTCTCGACCATCACCTCTAATTGCAACTGTATGGATGTGCTCGAGTTTCAAGCAGGAAGTTTTGAATTTATTTCATTTATGTAGATCATTAATTGCGTGAATTGCTTTGTTTCCAATTCCAATTGACTGCAACTTATTATTCGTTGTGCGATGGTAAGCTGTCATTTGGCAACATGTTATTTTCATGTTGGTTTCACTGACATGAAACCGAAGCGTTCGTCAGGTGTACCTGGGAAGAAAGAGGGTCACTATTTTCGTTGTGTGGCCAATGCGCGCGAACGGGACCGCACACAGAGCGTCAACTACGCGTTCGCTTTGCTTCGCGATCTGATCCCCACTGAGCCGCCGGATCGGAAATTATCGAAAGTTGAAATCCTACGGTTGGCCGCTTCGTACATCAGTCATCTCAACAATATTCGCCGAGCGAGGTATGTATCCGTATATCGATTCTAATGACCAGATAACCATTCTCATGGCCAAACTAACGACATGTCATTTGCCAGACTGAATGGTGATTACGCCGAGGAACCGTGCAAGAGATACGTCGATGACGACTTGTCGACAGATATCTGTACGTTCTGTCTGACAAACAAGAAGAAAAAGGTAAGAGCCCAATATCGCTAACCTTTACGATTGAGCGTTGCTATCATTGTGAACACATTAATAAAATAAATTACTACTCGATTTTTCCATTTCCTGTTGGCAGTTCAAAAGTGTCTCAACTAATAACTCAACCACTCTACCATCAGTTGCCTCGATATCAGCAGGTTTAGAGCCTACGCTGGTTTTGACACCGAATGATCCGCATTTAACAGATAATGGAGTCAGTTCATCGTTCACGAGTATTGAATTGCCGTCTTACAATAATTATTGCACTCCAACTTCCGCACCACCATCACCACACACCAATTCGTGCGATTTCTACGATGCTGTATGATGAGTAGCTGTCTGGGTTGGCAACTTCTAATATTCGACAGCTAAAACCTAATGAGCTGGGGTAATTCCATTAAATTGCGTATATATACAATATACTATATATTCGTACATACCATACCATATGTATGTATATTATATGATATGTTTAATTTAGTTTAATAGAAAATCTGAGATATTGATGTGCGCACTTTGTTCACTTCCGCAATTTAACTACGAAAATTTGTCGTTCACCTGACGCTACTTTCATTAACTAAAAAACCATTGATGTAACTATCATCCTGGTAGCTGTAACTTGTTGTTTTAAATCCGGCTGATGAGACGATTATTCGACGATTATCCTGATATGCATGTCCGTCGGTGAGCGTGTGAAGAAGTGCAATTCGCTCGAGTGTATCGCCAAGTGCATTAAGAGAAAGTCATTCATCTGAGTGGCTGGTCATGTATCGTTGTCATGATTTCCACTAGCCGAGCGTCGTGTCGATTTGCAGGTGTTATCTGCTGCTGGTATTTATTTACCCGAGTTTGTTCTCCTCGCTATCACGCCTGGCGCAAGTGAAGAAACATGTCGCTTTATCTCTGACTACTTTCCATCTATATCTCGGGTCTAATTTCGACTTCGTTTTATTGACGACGCCATTCGCAGCGAGACGATAATTTGTGTTTTGATATGTCGCTGTGCGGTTTTTCTCTCTGGTGAGAGAGCAAATTATGGTATGGTCTGCACAATGTCAGTGATATCGGCGATCTATTCGTGAGTAAAGTTCTCTAGAGATGTTGTCATTAGCAATTGTAAGACGCTTATCGTAAGAAGTGCGCGTAACGATACCGTGTCGAGTCGACACTGTCTCGATGGTCAGCCGGAGCATGACTTTGCTGCGTTGGTGATTTACGGCAGCAAGGGTAAGCGATTCGTGACTTGACTCTGCTTCCTGAATGCAGGTTTTTGTTGGTATCTAACGCTATAATTGTCCCGATCGCTTAAAACACAAACATCCGTCGTCTCACTATTGCATTGTCATTTGACTCGCTGTTAGGATTACTGTGGTATGCTCACCCATTACGAGTTATGTTCTTTTCTACAGCTTATGTTAGATTTTGATGGCGACCACCGGGAAAGGATTGCTCAGAAGCATATTTTCGGATATGGCCCTTCAGGCAATTTTTACCGTTCGTCATTTGGTCTCATCCTCGCTATTCATCTCTTCATTCATAGTTTTGTCAACGGTCATTGTTGCTCAAGGTGAGCATTACTTGAAATTTCGATTTGAAACGATTAGGGATTTTAATTTTTATTCATCCAGATGCTGAGCAACCCCTAAATTGTTTCGCTGACCGTTGTGGCGAATGCATATCACTATCACCACGGTGCGCGTGGTGCTCGTCGACCAAGCCAGGCGTTTCGAGATGTGACTTCATCGAGAATCTTGCTGATAACTGTCCTGATTCCATCGAGAATCCGACAAGTTCGGTGGAGATAACCGAAGTAAATAGGCAATCATGAAAATTAACTAGGAAATGGTGATTAGCTATATTTACATACATCTATTCAGGATCAAGCCGCTCATTCTGTTAGCGAATCGCCCATTGAACTGAAACCACGAAGAATACATCTGAACGTGAGACCGAGTAATGAACACAGAAGATGAGAAATCATCCGCGGCGATTGAACTCGCGTATCTTAATTTTTTTCTCTCTCGCAGACGATCCTGTGACATTCAAGCTGACATTTAAACAGGCAGCCGATTATCCCGTAGATTTATATTATCTAATGGACGTGACCTGGTCGATGAAAGATCATAAAGATAAACTCGCGGAACTCGCGGAATCATTGGCCTGGCGGATGACGAATATTACGCATAACTTCCGACTCGGGTTTGGGTCGTTCATTGACAAAGTTGAGATGCCGTTCGCCAACATGGTACCGAGAAAGTTGAAGAACCCATGCACCGATGATATCGAGTGTGATTCGCCTTATGGATTTCGGAACCACCTGTCGCTCGATTCCAACATCACCAGATTCGTGAAAGAGGTCATTTCGGCACCAGTCTCGGCCAACTTGGACAATGCGGAAGGCGGTTTTGATGCGATCATGCAAGCGATCGTATGTCGTGACCATATCAAGTGGAATGAAATGGCTAGAAAAATTATCTTGTTCGCAACTGATTCCATATTCCATTACGCTGGTGATGGAAAACTGGCAGGTATGAATTCTCCTCGAATGGGAGTACATAGTTCCTAAGTTTATTTAGATGCACAAGTACACAAATGTCGCATGATGAAGTTATCTTGATGAGTGACAACTTTTGCAGGCATCGTCGCACCGAACGACATGCAGTGCCACTTGGATTCGCAGGGATATTATTCAGAAAGTACTCGACAAGATTACCCGTCCCTGAGTCAGATTAACAAAGTCATTTCAGATAACAAGGTGAATGTCATTTTCGCCGTACCACAGTCAGAATTGCCGGTTTACGAACAACTTCGTTCGCACATCTCGGGGTCGACTACAGGTGTATTGGCGCACGACTCATCGAATATCGTCGAAATCATCAAAGACAACTACGAAAAAATCGTATCACGAATCGAATTACGAGACAATGCATCCGATATTGTAGAAATGCGTTTCATCAGTAAGTGTCTGAGCGACCGGAAACAGGAGACGCGAGTTTGCGATGGTGTTGGTGTTGGCAAGTCGGTTCAATTCGACATCGAGCTTGTTGTGAAGAAATGCCCGAATTCAAAAGAGCGAAAACAGCCGAGAAAAGAGACGATCCTCATCTCACCAGTTGGCATTCGCGAGCAGACCATCGTCGAGCTTAACTTGATATGCGAATGTGACTGCGAGAAACCGGAAGTGGGTGACACGAACAGTGACCACTGTTCAAAGTCCGGGACACTCAAGTGTGGTATCTGTGAGTGCGATGCCAATTATATTGGACGCTCCTGTGAATGCGAGAAAAGTGATCTGACTCGTTCGGACATGGTGCAACAGTGCAGACGGAATGGAAACGATACAAGATATTGTTCGAATCGTGGTGAATGTGTGTGCGGCGTGTGCGAGTGCTCTGATGGCCCAACACCGGTCGACAAAATATTTGGCGATTTCTGTGGTGAGGAATTTCACTATCAATGAGTGCAAATTCCACACTGTGGAATATTGAATTTATCGATTCCGGTAAATTCTTTTTTTCGCATAGAATGCGACACATTCTCGTGTCCCAGAGATGAACGGAACCTGGTTTGCGCTGGTCACGGGATCTGCTGCAACGATGAATGCCAGTGCTGGGTAATCGAATTTGCAGTTCCTTCTGAATGAATAAAAAAACTGCCCGTTGTCCTATGGTTTCAGTCAGGTTGGGTAGGTCCGGCGTGCGACTGTAGCGAAGAAACCAGCACTTGCCTGAACCCTCTAGACGGACAGGTGTGCAGTGGTCATGGGGATTGCGTCTGTGGCCGTTGTCGGTGCAACATCGATGATCAACGTGGTTACGTGGGACTCTACTGTGAGGACTGTCCGGTATGGTCATGACGACAGGTCTATCACAACGCATTTCCGTTGATTGTGTGTATTTGTTACAGACATGCGAAGGACTCTGTTCAGCCATCGAGCCCTGTGTTGAATGCACTCTAAGAAAAGGTGCCCACCACGAAGAGTGCTCTCCGTACTGTGGACAGTATACCATCGTGCAGGTTGAGAAGTTACCCGGTAAGTAGATGGGAAGTTGCGCAAAAATACAAATAGCATTGATCTGAATCGAATAACACGTACATATAGGACTAGGTGAAAATGACAAGAAATGCGTCTTTCAAGACGAGGATGACTGTTTCTTTTCGTTTTCGTATCGTCACGAGCCTGATAGCAAACAGCAAGTAGTGTCGGTCACCGTGCAGACCGAGCGAGAATGTCCCCAGAAAGTGAACCTGTGGCTCCTGGTCAGCATCATAGCGGGAGTCGTCTTCTTGATCGGGTTGATTGCACTGTGTGTGTTCCGGTATATCATCTATTTGCAGGAAAAGCGAGAATGGGAAAATTTTGAAAATGAACGCAGGCAAAACTCTCAGTGGGCAAAGGTGAGTGAGCCGAACTGAACTGGTTGCATAATTCCTAGCAATTTGGTTGAATTGGCAATTATTTTTTAGGAAAACAATCCTCTCTACCAACCGGCGGTCACCCGTCACAACAATCCCCTGTACAACCCAGAAACCGAGAAAACCTAATTCAGCGCGAATAATCACAAATACGACTTATGTCAGCTCAATGACCACGGTCCATTTATTCTGTAATCGACTGCCTGACCATCGTTGTCCTTCGAGGTGTCGTTTTACAGTCGCTCGGGCCGCTTCCACTTCACGCTTCCCCATAATTTCGCACTTGTTCGGTTTCTCTCACTTTCGTTCGCACGATGATCCGCTTAGATTTCAGCCATCCTGGCTGCTCATTGGCAGGGCCAAATTTCCGAAGATTTGGGAGCAGGATAAACTAGCTGCTGATCAGTTTTTCACATGCAACGATTTCCGATAGAATGATGATCGCTGGCAGCGATTCGATGCTACATGTAAATGTTTTTCACGCTACCGACTTCAAGACAAGAGGAATCAATGAAAGACTAGATACGAAGTTCGGTGATCTTAAGTGGATCACAATTTATTATTAATTAAGTGAGTGACGTGACTTATCAATTACATCTGCATTAGCATCATTTTGTCATAACCACAATCAGCACAATTCATTAAGCCATGCGTGTGAATATATGTTTTATAACCATAGTCGACCCGGATTCTTGAATCGTAGGGTCGGCCAATTGACTGGCACTCTAGTCTGGTTGTCATCCTTTCCAGAGCTCCTCAGGGATTGGAACTCCATTATATATGATGCACGAAAGTGCGCGACTGTTAGCCGAGAACCGTCGGAAACTGTATTCATCCACCTGCTCGATGCGCAGCGCTCCGAAGTCGACATCCACCAGATTCTTGCAGGCCATCGACAGGTAGATGAGATCGCTGCCGTTGAACCAGTCGTAGTCGCAGAACCAGCTCAGGTCAAATACCTTCAGATTGGGACATCGAAGGGTAATTTCGTAGAACATCTCGCGTCTGAGCGGCGTCTCCACGCGAACATCGAACGAGTCCATCACGAGGTCATCCCCGTAGAGCGCCATTACCGAAAATTCCGTCTGTATTGGTCAGTATTTTTCAATTAGCAAGTTTCATACTCTCAAATAATATTCAACTGACCTGAGCGCGCTGCACTTCGGGCAGCACTTGATCAATGAGTGTTCGCCACTCTTTGCTGACTCTCCGCTTCCTGATGAGCTGGATGATGGGCATGTGCTTGACGATGGCCCGCTTGACGTCCTCGTTGAGCTGACACCACAATTGGAACGCGCGAATGGTACAAGGATACGAATTTTGTGATCCGGGCTTGATCCTGATGGTGGCGGAAGAGAAAGCAGGACGCGCAGATCCATTTGCAACGGTGGACGAGGAACCAAGAAAGTGATGACCGGAATGCGAGAGCGAAGGAAACAATGACCAGTCGTCATCAGTTTTGCGCTCCTGTCTTTTCTCCACTTGCCCGGTTCCGGTCCCGATACCCATCAGGTTCCCATTGAATCGCCCATTTTGCCGACTCTTGTTCTGTTGCACGACCACTTGCATGTCCTGATCGTCGTCGGAATCGTCGAGACACCAACTGCGTTTCGCCATGGTCTTGACCGACCCACGACGAACCCGAATTGATCTGAACCACCAGCAGGCAGCAGCACAATCGAAATGTGGGTCACGCGAGTTATTCGTGGTTGTTCACGTCCGACATTCGTGTTCCCGTTCCGGAAATGGTTCTCATCGGGCACCAACTCATTCACGTACCGCACTCACACTTGTGGAGAACTAACGGCCGTGCACGTCCACCAGAATGTCACCTTGTGCGGTTGGGTGCAATACCAGCGGATGGCCAAGTTCGTCACTCTTCGAGACGCATACGGAGCCGTCCAGTTGGTCATCGAACGCGACAGTGATGCAATCAAAGATCTGCCCTTCGAATCAGTAATCCGTGTGGATGGCACCGTTCAGAAGAGACCCGAAAAGCAGGTCAATCGAGAGATGAAGACGGGCGAGATCGAAGTGCACGTGAACGGGTTGCAGGTGTTGAACGAGTGTCGCACCGACATGCCATTCATCGTCAGAGATTTCAAGAAAGTCAATGAAAGCACGCGACTTAAGTATCGGTACATCGACTTACGCACACCAAGAATGCAGTCGCTGCTAAGGCTGAGGTCGAGACTTACACACAAAATCCGAAATCTCTTAATTGATCGGTTTGGTTTTGTCGAAGTCGAGACGCCAACTCTGTTTAAGGAAACTCCAGGCGTAAGAAACTGCTAGCCAATAGTTATGTTGATGAAGAATAAATGTCTCGGTCATGGTCTCTTGCAGGGAGCTCAGGAATTTATTGTCCCAACTCAGCTGCCCGACCAGTTCTACAGTTTGGTTCAGTCACCGCAACAGTTCAAGCAGTTGTTGATGGTGGGCGCGATCGATCGCTACTTTCAAATAGCGCGATGCTATCGCGATGAAGGCACAAAAGTTGACCGGCAGCCCGAGTTCACTCAGGTACTGCTTTGTCGTAAATTGTTGGATTCCCGGACTCATTCAGACCTTCCCGTTCGGATCACTTACTGATCAGGTAGATTTAGAAATGTCTTTCACTACGATGGACGACGTAATGAATTTGGTCGAAGAATTGCTGCATTCGTGCTGGCCGTCAAGTGAAGAGGACGGAATTGATCGCGGTTCAGTGACATTGCCTTTTCCCCGGATCAGCTACCAGCGAGCCATGGAAGAATATGGTACCGATAAACCAGACACCAGATTGGATGGGAGTGTAAACCCACACTTTATGTGGGTCACAGACTTCCCTTTATTTCTGCCACGAAATGATAACTCCAGCAAAACTTTGGAACCAGCTCATCATCCATTCACAGCCCCGAAAGAAGGCCATCTCGATCTGCTGTACACAAATCCCAAATCAGCAATAGGGCAACACTTCGATCTGGTACTGAATGGACAGGAAATCGGCGGAGGATCGATTCGAATCAGTGACGCGCGCGTGCAGCAATACGTTCTTGAGAACGTGTTGAAAGAAGATGCCTCTACGATGCGGTATTTTCTGGATGCGCTGCATAGTGGATGCCCTCCGCACGGCGGCATCGCCCTCGGCTTGGACCGGCTGGTGTCCTGCATTTGCGGTGATGTCGCATCCATTCGCGATGTGATCGCTTTTCCTAAGTCGGCAAATGGTCGTGATTTGATGTCCGGCGCTCCGACTCCAATCAGTGAATATGTAAAGCATTTGTATCACATTAAACAGAAATAATCATGGATTCAAGTAGTTATCAAGTTTAGTAAATGGCAATATTGCTCCTTACAAATTCTTCAGCGTTTTGTTAACTAATGCTAATAGATCAATTGTATGGAACTCTATCTAACCTGGATGACATGTTGGGAAATGTTGAGTGATAGCTGGAAAGTTGACAGTCGGGCTTTAATCGACAGCAGAGTTAGATACTGAACCCGTTCGAGGCGCAGAGAGTTTAAATTTGGCGCTTCCTCTCTGCGCATGCGCGTTAATCGCCATTTTTAGGCCATCGAAGGATCGTCGCATTGTCGTCATTCTTTATTCTCGATGTTGCCTATCAGGACGTGACGTTTCGTTCCCATTATGGTGAGTTCATTATTTCTGAGTGACTTTAGATCGTGCAGTTGATATTCATTCCTATGTATCCTTTCTCGTAGCCGAAGATTGATCCTGAACAAGTATTGGAGGCTTTCGGGCCATTCTTGTCGCCTTTGGGTGGCATCCGACAGTCGAGCGACGTACCTCGACTCGCAGGGTAATGAATGATGGTGATGCGATCACGGTGGCCGTCTGGTGACCATCGTAATGATCGCTACGGGGGGGAGAGAGGGCGAACTGGTGGTGATGCTGATGATGGTGGTGTTGTGGGTCGGTTGATCGATGCCGAATCCCCGTTGGGGGAGGGAGGATGGCGGACGAAATGAAATCGATCAGAATGGAGGCTCCATGAGGCATGCACCACATCACGATCTGTGATGCTGTAGTGCACGGCTAAATGAATAAATAGAGACCTAATGCACACAAAAATGCACCCGAAACATGACAAAACGTTGACACGAAATCAGCGGGCACAGAGATGACACGTTCGACATGAGCGGCAGTGGTGCAACACCAGGTCAGGCAATGTGCCCGTTAATTACCGACGGCTACTTGTTTTGGACACGACGTGACCGCAGACTGCGTATTATTTGCTGTTGGTGTTCGCGTTTACCTACTTAGAGCTGCTTTTCTTCTACAACGCGGTGCTTACGAGTTCGTGTCTGTCGCTATCTATTTATTATGTCCATTAGCAGCATCACCACAGTCCAGCGACAACAGTTCGATCCGAAATATATTTTTATCTACGTGCCACAGTTGTGTAGCGTCGTTTCTAATCTATTATTGAAATTTTCTCACAGGTTAATGAAGGTCTATTCATCGAAGTTGGTAACGAAGTGCATCTACAGTAATGTGCTGTTGAACACCGAGCCCCACTTGATCGAAGAGTGAGTAGATAACATTCATGTAACTCTATTGAGATCAATCTGCTTAATTTAATGTCTTTAATTCTATCTAGATTTCTACAACTCGGCGGATGGCAAACCATTTACTCTTGGATTGTTGCTGCTCGCTCGTCCGAAAATTGGCCACTCATGTAAGTAATTAATGTAATTGATTAACGTACAAATTGTGATTGTTTATGTTCACTAAACTCGACATTGTTGGCATTTTGCAGGGATGAATTACTGGACTTGTTAATGGAACTGCCCATGACATTGGTCAGGCTTAAGGAGAATGACACAGCCAAAGAAGTGCGGAAATTATTGAAAGTTTGTGACGGGAACATCGCACGCAAGGCGGAAATGGTCTACAACAAGTGGCGAACAATCATAACGGGTAAAGAGGACAAACGGGTAAAATCAGTAGACAAAAAGCGGAAGTCGAAGGACAAAGTTTCGTCGAGCACGGAGGACTCGCAGGATGCCAGCAGGCCGTTGAATATGGAAACGCAAACATCACTGGCCAACGGTTCTCCTGAAGACTATGTGGGGATAGTCGACGTGGTGAAACCCAAACAGGAAATGCCAGATGAAAAATTAGGTAACGAAGAAGAATCGCGCAACGAAGATGAAATACGCAAGAAAGAATCGCCAAACGTTCCCGAGTCGAACCAAATGGACGTAGATGATGCTGTTGTCCAAGATGTAAAGTCACCGAATGTCAGCGACGAGATTGCGGAGTTCATTATGAAAGTCGATGGTCACAGTCCGAAGCCCGAAGACATCGCTGTCGTACCAGAACAGAAACCAGATAGGAAACGCAAGCCGGAAGTGCCTTCTGTGGCAAGTGCAACACCAGATTCCACCCAAGCTAAGAAACCGAGGCTTAATCAAGATGGTACGCCGAAATCGATTCTCCTAAGTGGCAGAAAAGCGAAACGAAAATCAGTTCAGTGGCTCCCAGACGACAAGATGACCGAAATCCGTTTGTTCGAATTGGACGAAACAGAGCGGACTAATGTCTCACGCACGAATCTCGGTGGTATAGATTTCAAGCATCGCGATATGGCACATGAACGAATGATGCGAATGTCAGTAAACAGTGGTGATCAAAACATGGCTGAGAATAACGGAGAAGGTGATTCATTCTCGAAAATTGCTCCTTGGCCGAAACTCCATGAAATTGATGCACCAGAACCTTTGGCACCACGCGGAAAAGATTCAAAAGAAAAGCTCATTCAAGAAGAGCGTCATTCAAGCGTGCTCGAATTCCCCAGGTTTATGAACCGCGACATGCTGCCACGTACCGCTTCCGAACCAGACTCTGAGCCCGTCGGCAATGAGGAGCCAAAAAGTATTCCTCTTGACGGTAATGAGGGCTGCGAAGTGTACGATTATTCCACGATGGAACTGCCACAACCGAAGACTGGCGAGATTTTAAAACCACCTGCGCGAAAAGGCGTCAGCCCGAACGTCGGACTATCTGAACCGCGCCATCACCATCACCGCCATCCGCCTCCATCAAATTTCCAACTGCATCCAGCTAGTCTCCAACCGCCTCCATCCAGTTATCCACTACAGGCAGCACATCAATTTCCACCAGGTTCGGTCTTCTCACCGCAACCGATGTATTTCGCTGCTCAACCTCCGCTGGGGTTTAATAACCCGAGACCAGCACAATTACCTCCCACACCGCCGTTGGGGTTCAATAATCCGAGACCGGTCGTCATCGGACAACCGCCTACAAGAACAAATTGGGAACAGCAACGGGATAGGATCACATCAACGCGGTGGAGATGAAGAAGGGACGCCTGATAAATTCGATTGTTCAAATTTGTACTTGCATTCTTTTTGTCTGTATTGAGTAGACCAAATACATAAGTTTAACAAACATCATTCAGCTGCCTTTAAGTGTTTTTATGCCAAATCTAAGTGTCTAACAAGGTCGGCAGGTATCCGAAACGAGTAGAGACAGCAATTTTGGTCGGCAAATTGTCTTGTCTTGGCTGAGAGAACAATCGCGTGAATCTTAGCGTGACTCACCTGTGGCGCGTTCTCTCAACTGGACTTCCTCGCCAGTTGCACTTAACCCTTGCCATCCATTTCCGGTTCATTGAGGACCTCGTCAACCTCGAATGCGTCGTCCAGCAGTCGTGGGTATACCATCAACTCTGATTCTGACACAATTTCCGTCAGTATGTTTTTCTACGTACGACGGCATTCACTTGCGTGACTCGATCGTTCGAATTCAGTGTCGGATTCAGACAACGATTTCGATGGTCACCTGCGACGATGGTCTGGCAAGGCGGCTATATGTTGTCCATTGACGGTCCTGGAGATGGCTGACCGCAGGAGATGTGCGGTTGAAGGATCAACACTCATTGCCAGATGACTTATCAAGGTAAGGTGAATATGATGATGATTAAATGGCGTTACTCATTGAGTACTACCCAGTCTCTGCTTTGCTCTGTCGTCCAGTTTTGTTGTCTCTTGGAATATCTGTTTTTGAAAGCTTCACTTCGAAGTTCACTTTTCGATATGATTCTGAAAGGGAGTCTTTAATCCTGTGACATGAGATACTCTTGAGCGTGAAGTGCAGCACATCCTGTCGATGCTTCTGACGTTACTTCCAAATCATAACAGAGCCATTGCCCTATCTCTGCGGTGATAGAGCGGCGATTTTTCTGATGCTCTGAGTCTCAATCTGAGAGCTTCGTTAAATTTATTATATCGATCACATCTCGCCAAGCCAGACCCCAGATTCGACCCCAGAGCGAGACCGAAAACGTGCACGTCGAGTGTATAGCACTCGAGCCACTCGATCATCGATTGACAGGCATTCATTCATTGATTTATTCAAGCAATTGTGTGATGTTGGCGCATTAAAAGTGAAAGTGCAACGCGGTGTTGGCGTTCATATTGATTGCATCCACAGATTCGCCGATATTTGTCTGTCAAATGCAAGTGACTCGAACGACCACGCCTTTTGTTTGTAGAAGGAAAATTTGCTATCTTAATGAAAGAATACGATGAGACTGCAAGAGACAATCATTGATGATGATGGCGATGACGGAAACAAGGAATGAGGAGAGAAAAGAGGCAGACAATCGAGACAACGAGATTGCGAATGAGACTCGACCAGCGTAGAGAGAAGCTAGTAGTTGGAGTCTGACTAAATTGAGCGAGATAAACAAAGCGAGATGTTTTCTAAGTCCATATAAATGCCATTATAAATGACACTCATTACAGAGAATGGCCAACGGCCGATTGCGGAGTAGTGGCCAATGGAGAATGGCGATGAGTGTATTCCCGATGCTCAACTGTATGCTACTCGATGCTTAATCATAACGACTAGCAGATCTTCGTCCATGACATTAAACATGAATTAATAATTTACTCGTACATCGTGGAGCCAGGCTTCGGCGTCATTTTAATCTGGTGATTGATTTCGGCAATGATGCTCCATGTAGTCGGGTGTGTTTCGTTGAGTGTCTCCATTTCCAGTCTCGCACATTCTCCTCTTTTCCTAGCGTTTGCTCGTCTCTCTCACGCTCATAATCGTTAATATTTCACTTCCATAACGAGGTTCCATCGCGATTCTCCGCGCGGCTTGGCTCTGCTTTTAGCCGGGCGCTGATTTTATTCACATCATTTGTAATTCACTGAATCGCGATGCGCGATGCGAGATTCACTTTCGCTCTCTAATGGACGCAAGTTAATCAGATTTGCAGGAAATTATGAAACGATCGGAAGCGAATGTCGCGTTGTCTTTACGTCGGGCTGTCTTTAATGTTTGTCTCCAAGTGTCGCAAAATTTCAAATTGCACTTAATAATGAATTGTCCTTGGTCTCCGAGTCAAGTCATCTTGAACTATTTCACCATCCGTAATGCGTTGTCGTGTAATTTAAGGAATTGTGAGCGCGCTCGTGAGACTAAATTGATGGTTTGCTCCGACACGAAGCATTTCGTAGCAACACCCGGAAAGTTAGTGGATAGCGGACAAGAGAGAGGAAGAGAGAAAGAAAAAAATATTCATCTGGATAATAAATCAATTTCGTGTTCACAACGTTGCTTAATGCACGCTCACCGATTTTCTCCACTTGCTTTAAGTAATTTTTTGAAAGCTTTTTTGAGCTGCACAAGAAGCACATGAAAACGGAAAGAAGGGAAAAACTGGCCTGCTAACTTTGTTCAAGTTGAACAAAACGTCACGAAACATGCTTCGTTAAGAGGGCAAAATAAGCGTGAAAATTCTCGGCCGAAAGTCGAGTTGAGAATGATGGCGATGAGTGACAGTTGAGAAAATGTGTTTGAATAGCGATAATGCCGTTAGAAGGCATCCTCTTGACGATGATTCGGTTTGCTGTTTTCTAATAATTTCTTCTATGATTCGCATTTCGCTCTTTTCTCTACAGTCGCGACACTCAAGCCGTCAATTTCGTGACTGTCTTCCCTTATCTCACTCTCATTTTCTTTAATGTGTGTGAGTGAAACGATGGTCGGACATTTATTTGTTGCTCTCCATTTGATTGCTTTATTTATCAGAATGTGTGTCACATACATAAAAGATAGAGTATATCTGTAAGTTAGATTATGAACACGCCGAGAATGCATGAATGTTGATGATGTGTGATAGAGAATCGCAGCAAACGAGAGAAGAGATGAACAGAAATGTGATGTGATGGTCGCGAGTGATCGAAATCGATGCTAATATTCGGCCACCAATCTCATTCGGGTTGTTTTATGGGTGCACTGCAATGCTCGGGCACGTGCATCGTAATGTTGGGGCATGCGAACTGAACGCACACATTTTCGGTCGGTTTTATGCGTCGGCTTGCGAAGAATAACTTTAAATAACTTTATTTATTGCCGCCGAACGTAAACTCGTGTCGATAAATAAGCAACAAAAATGATGAAAATCGTCACTGAATACGTGATCAGATAAAAGACGTTCCGCTTGGTTCCGTGTTGGTGCCTGTCCCGCATCACATCAAGGGTGACAATTCTGGAATTCACACGGCGGATACGAAAAACGGGAAAGGGCGGCGAGAAGAAAGCCGGAAAGAGAAGCTAAACGCAAAGCATATTCTAGCATATTCTAGCATATTCTAGCATATTCTAGCATATTCTTGTCTATGAAGAGATCTCTTCGACTTTTTCAGCGATTCACTGAAATCCTCGTTCGTTGCATTCACACACGCGAACACAAAAGTTTGGCTCGAAGATCTACATTTGAATCGAAATTACGGCGAAGATAAATGGTCGAGATTCAGTTTTGCTTAACGGCGAAACGCATAAATCATTGTTTGTGATTTTCGAATTCGAATCTGTCCAAATGGCTGTGGCATCGATCAGAATTGTGTTTAGCGTCTCGCCAGATTACAGTGAAAGTGAAAAACTCCAAATCATTTTTCTTATCCGTAATCTAGTACGATTTGCATATCGTACCGTAATGCGAATTCCGGACTGCACAATTGCACTACGTCATTGTAATTGCGCCGTTTTGGCGAGTTTGTCTGAATTGCATTGCGACGCACAGCAGGCCACAATCAGTTGCCTCTGTGTGTTTGACTTTAGCCACTAATTACGTTTTCACTAATTATCTAAATGGAATCGGATAAATCATCGCGTTATTACGTAATGATACCGATAACGGACTGAACTCCATTGAATGGAGTTTCGCTCACGCGTTGTGTCACTTCCTGCATTCCGCAATTCGAACCCATTACAGACGACTCACATTTACCTGAGCCATTATTTTAGCGCTGAACGCGTGGCAAGCCAGATGTCGTCGTTCTGTCGGTGTCGATGTGATATCTTCATTTATTCTTCTTCGTTAGACATCGACATGCACACAAAAAACGTCGTGTCTCGTCTTTGTCGCGTTGGTCGTTGACTTGGGTACTTTATATCCCGGTGAATAGGTACACGTTGTGTCGAGTATCGAGCCCGTGATTGATGGACGAAATTGTGCAAAGTTAATCAAAGTGAGATCCGTGACACGCTGCGCTAAACGATCACAAATCCGGCACGGATCAAAAGAAGACAAGTTGATTTATGTGCGACTAAAGATTAGCTCATTTCACATGTCCGCACGCTTTGTTCACTCTATTTTAGAATTGAACTCTTTTTATATTCAAACAGCGTCACCATGCTGAGTGCTGAATTCAACTCAATTCAACTCAGTTCGTCTTCTTGCCTTTCCATTCTTTTTCTTTTTCTTTTCCATTTTCAACTTTTTCCTTTGAATTTTCGTCAAAGGCTTTTCTCGATCGGTGCGCTACTTTCATGCATGCAGAACTTTTGCAACTTTTCAACGACTTCCTGATTAGAAATTAATTAATGGTATGGGCTCTTCCTCTGGCATTTCACGTCTTCTTCCGTTGTCGATGTCCTCCCACCGTTGTTCGCTAACCTCATCAATCTCTCTCTTGAGGATCTTTCGATTTCAATATTGTAGAATGCACATCTCTGACGGATTGCATGATTTCTCGGATTTAATGTAGTTTTAATGAGTTCAGTGCCGGGCACAGAACAAAACCGAAGTGTAGCCGCACTCTTCACAAAGCAGCATTTTATTGATTTCAAATTTGGCTAAAATATTGATTCGCCAATGGCGATGGTACTCGATCAGGAGTTCGTCTCGTCTCTCATCTACAAAAGGGCACCGTCGCTTCGTCTTCATGTTCTTTGTTGCTGTTCGTCTTCTCGTCGCTCTTCTCTACCTTTCTACTTTCGGCACCGGCATCGTTCATATGTTCTCGACTGATTAGATTAATGCAGCATTTGCCTAACTAAAGCGAGATCATTACTGCCTAACAAATCGCATTTTGTCGACGGCAGCGATTAAATTACGTTTCTCTTATTGATGTCAGTGACAAAATGCAGGCATTGATGATGATTGAGCGATTCCTCCTTTAATCCATTTTTGCCATCTCGACACATCGGTTGTGCAGTGCAGCTCCTCTCTTTTCGTTAGGCCATTTTTTGTCTGGCATCTTCTGTTGATCTCACTGCTCATTGCTTGTGGCCGTTCTCCTCTCTTCGCGCGTCTCACTGGCAGCGATTCGCCTTTCCTATCTCACTCACCAAACTTTGCTTTCCTCTTTCTGGTCCTTTCCTCTCTGTTCTTCCTCTCGCTTTATTCCTTAGCATAGAACATGAACTGCATTATACGAGTTACTTTTAGCTATGCGAACGCGTCTGGAAAGTCTTTTCCTCATGCACGCTGCGCTCTTCCTGCTCTTTCGCAGTCTCATTCGCGGCTTTCCTCTGGGATGCCAAGCCCGAGATTGACACATCATTAAGCGAGTTGATGCAAGATTGAAACCATGACATGCACAGAAACATGGAAGCGAGAAAGTGGAAGTCGAGAGAGAGACAAGAGACGAGAGAAGCGAGAAGAGAATAGGGAACGAGAGAATCGCAGAGGTGCACCATGCGAATATAGTATTAAAAACGTTGAGTTATCGTTGAAAAACATGTAAGAGAATTTTGCGAGCCCGAACAAAGAAATTTATGGTCGACGTCAATCAAGTATCGAATTTATGTAGCGCTAAATTTCGGTGCGAATAAGAAATGAAATCTTCATGAAACATGTATTTAGTATGTGAGAAACATGCGTTAAGATGTTCGAAACGAAATGCACCTAATCTGATTATGTTTTGCCGGTGATGTTTCCATGCTTTCGATTCGATTCAGTTTGGCTTCGGCTCGGGTTTGGCTGCTCTATTCTTTGAATCTCGCGATTCCCGTGTCGCTCGTCGCCCGATGCCATTCGCAACTCTATTCGGTTAGCCAGTGTGTGTGTCTATGAGTTTGCTGATAAAGTAACGCTGCTAAATTCGTAAAAGTATTAGGAAGGACGACAAATTATGGAGTGAAAGAAAGACAAAGAACGTGAACCAAAGACAAAGAAAACAGAGTTGAGAAGAGTCAGGAATCGAGAAACGAGATGAACGTCGGCGAATCAGCGAAGTACGAAATCAAATTTATTGACATCAATTTTAGCTTAGGCTGTGCAGATTAAATTGCCAGAGCGACGAGACACACAGACACAAAGACTGAAAGTCAGGCAGTCTAGTTTATTGTGCGGAAAGATAAAAATCAAACAGGAAGCGAGCGAAATTAATTTCGTCGATGAGACTTCGAGATTGAAACCAGAAGCGCGACCGCGCCACGAGATAAACTTGACTCAATTCGGTTAGAATTGATTGAAGTTATCTCTGGTTCACTTTACAAGCGCTTCCTTATGGAATTTAACTAAAGCTGCTCAATAAGAAAGGCAGCGCTATAAAAACAGCATCGCGGCAGTGGTTTGATGACGACGAACAGATTCTTGACAATTTACGTACCGTAACGTTAACGGAAGGAAAGCAAAGTGAACTCGACTTGGAGCTGCAGTGGCAGCATGGCCATCACCATCGAACATCAGCCAACATCCGCATTGCATCGCAATCATGTAGTTTGTGACGCATATCGAACGCAACTTTAGACAGAATCTCGCGAATTAAAAATGCATATTTATTCTCGAGTGAGCTGAAGAGCAGATGCATGAGTGCGTTGCGAAATAGGTGCGAGGCAAATATCATCATTATGTTTGTGCGCTCCCTAAGCGAATATCGAGGACAATACCGCGCACACATCCTAATCTCTCATTATATAACGAGTTAATTAATTCACGGCGATGAACTTGCCGAGTGCGACGCTCTTCTCATTATGTCGCGCGTGTGTGTCGTTTATCTCGCGCTGAGCACGTGCGAAATTCGAACATAGTCCATGAGATGATGCATTATTTCGAGCGTCAACTCAACTCTTTACTCTATCATTTTCTGGCTCTCACTCTTCTTTAAACTGGCGCGTCTCTCATCTTTTTGTTATTACTCCGAGCACAGGCTCTAGAAGGCAACTTAACTGCTCTCTGTAATGCGTGTTTCGGCGATGAAGCTAACCGTAAGTTTGGACAATTGAGTGCTATTTAGGCAGAATAACGATGGATAAAAGAAATGGCACAAAACAGAGATAGGAGAGGAGAGAATGGAGTCGAGACTTGAGTCGATGAGGAGCAGAATGAAGAAGAGAGCCATGCAGAATGGAGAGGATAACCTAAGAGATCTTTACATGCATTGCTGATCGTCATCAGTCATTGTCCGCCGTGCGACCAGAAAGCACGCTGTAAAGTTGTTAGAACATGAACAACATGAACGCGGCCGCGATGCCGACATGATGACGAGACGAGACGGGAAGCATCGCGTTACTAGCAAACTGCTTTTGTTGTGTTCCCAAAATCGTGTTACTTACGCATCGCCAATGTTATGATACGAGCACGAGACGAGAGAATGGAAATGCCCGCAAATGTTCAGAGTGTGTTCAGTACATGATGCATGGCAAGTTTGCGTTACGAGTCTCGGCATGGTTTTAGTCGTGCACTTTTCTGTGTTAATCGACAAATGCTAATTTTCTTGTGTTTCTGTGTTAATTAGTTAATCGATACTTATCGTGATGAGCGAATGTCAACTTGCTCTGACTCTTGACGGCAGTGCCGAGTTGACGATTTTGTGCAGAATATTGCTAACTTCAGTTCCCGTAGTCGTTCGTAAAATATTCACGCGGCTTCGTTACGTTTGATTTTCACTGCTCGGTATCGTACTGCTGGGTTCTCTATCTATCTATTTCTCTCTCCTCTCTTGCGTCTCTGCTGTCTCAGCGCTGCGTTTCTGCTTTACATAATTCATCAGATTAGAGATCGATTGCTGCCATTGATTGTTTGCTTGCCGCGTTTCGCGACTGCACTCCATTCGGCAGACTGCGTTCATTCGTTTTCTGGTGTTCAAGTCTTCAGACGGACTCTTTGCAATAGCATCGATATCGAACTGAGGGCCACTAGTAGGGCTCCTCCAAATTCGTAATAAATTCACGTTTGTCGTACTAGGAATTATCCATCAAGGCAAACACAGTGGTCGAATGCAGAAAAGAGAACTACTCTGTACGTAGTCTACGTGATGCTGATCTGCTGACGCTGTCTTACTGTTTTAGTTATTCCTCAGACATTCTAGCAAACCGAGCCCACGACTTTGCTTACATTAATTATCATTCAGTTCGCTCTTGTTCGCACTTCTCATCCTATTTGTCTTGCTCGTTATCTGTTCTTTCTTTCTGTGTGTATGTCGCTATTTCTCGCTCGATCTCAGTTTTAGTTCCTGTCTCGCTCGTTGCCAATTTGGGGAATCGAGATCCACACGTCCGCCGTTCGTCACCGAGAGACGCACTCGTGGCGCGTGCATTCTCCACAGTTTCTCTTCATCTCATTTCGCTCACCGTCGATACACCACCCGCACTACCACCACACCATCGAAGATCGTCGTAATTGATTGAATGAATTGTCGCGCATTTACTCGAATGAATGACTGGCGTCCGTCCGTTAGATTTGCCGAGAGGAAGGAAACGCGAAATGAGAAACTCATCAAACTATTAGCGATATTGACGCATTGACGGTATCGCCATTCGCGAGACGCGAGATGAAAGATACGTGGCGTGATAATAATGAAGTGCGTCGCCAGAGACAATTCGTCGATATATCTTCGCATTGGATACAAAGAGAGAGGGAGAGAGATGGAGAGAAATGAAGAGACGACAAAATGAGATGTGAATAACGAATGCATTTCTCTCGTTCATTCGTTTTGCGTCTCTTCCTCTTCTTCCTGGCTCGCGTGCCTCGCGCCTGGCTTCCTCTACGTCTCTTTTGTATCCGCAAACATTTCATCTGAATATTTAACGCACATCCCGAATAGCGATTATATTGATTCACTACATTAACTGACTTTATCTACGTCGAACAATGCAACGAGCCAACGTTGGCATTGAATGCGATGCGATGCATTTCGCTGCTCGTCTTCCTCTCTCATCGCTCTGCTCTTCTTTACCCAATGTTGATGAGCATCTGGTCCTTGTCTTAATGATGTTATTTACGTTAATACATGAATTGCGTCTTCGCTGTCCATGAAGCTCGAGCATCGAGCGTCACTCTTCATATGCCTTAGACAGATGACTGTCAAGATAGCCGAGCATTGTTCGCATCAATCATCGATCGCTTGCCTTAAATCGTTTCGCATAAATTCAGCTCGTCAAGACCGCGATGCTTCGTGCTCTGCCTTTCTCTTCCCATTTTTCGAGCTGCATTAATCAATTTCATCGTTTGACGCATCGCACAGCTGAATTTGCATAGTAGCGTTACGTCAGGAGAAGCACGGCAAACATAACTGCATTTCACTTTCTATTACCGACAACGGGAAGCCGAATAAACGAGATGCAGTTTAACTTTGGACTTCTCTCTCAACTTTAGTAGTGGAAACAAAGTAGCTACAAATTTCAGATTTAATAAATAACATTTTAGAAGGAAGACAGCGAGAGAGGTCGAGAGGAGCAAAATCTCGAAATGTTTCTTTCTCTGTAACTGTAGGACTGAAAAATGAAATCGTAGCAAAATAGCGGAAGAGCGAAGATATCTTAGAGATGGATTAGAAATGCGAGAATACCAGCGAGAGAGAAGAAGAGTCTCTCTATTCTCGTCTCTGTCTCTTCTTCTCTATCCTTTAATCATCATTCAAGGAATGATTCGAACGAAAGAAATACGAATGATACGAAAAGCTTTTCGCTAAGTGAGTCGCTTCTAGTTTTGCGGTGCTTCTCGACCGTCTTCTTTCTACTTATCAATGTCTGACAAAATTGAGCCGAGATTATGCTTGAGTTTACGTCGATATCGCAGAAGTGGTGATTGTGACTTGCAACACAATCAATGAGTACAGCAGTGCAACGAATCGTGCTTGTCGTAATAATTTTGCGTTCGTTCTCTCTCAACGTTAGAGTCTCGTTTTGGAAGTTGGACAAAAGCAGTGCGCTTCCCGAAATTGATCATCATGGTCTGTTTTCCGGATGTGTTTCACTTCGTCTCGAGTTTCATTGCGCGATTTTGATTTTGATTTTCCTGTGCCTCCTTTTCTCGTCCTCGTCCGTTCACCGATCCATTTTTCTTCTCTTTTATTTGCCCCCATTGATTTCTTCACGTGCCTCTGAGCGATCTGAAAAACGAGCAGCGAAAAACAGGCAAAGTGATGAAATGGCAGAAAAATGTTTTATTTGGGATTTCTGTATCAAATCAATGAAGTCAATTCCTGCTTACCGTAGCGTTCCATTATGGTCTTCGATTCAATGCAGACATTGTGCTGGGAAACGCAGCGAACGGCGAGCAGAACGCATCCCGAATCGGCAACAAATTAAATCAGGCTCGACATCATCATTTTTAAGAGCACGTTCCACGAATAATGTCAATTGTTTGACGTTTACGGCGTTCCATTTCGTGCCGACGTTCATTTGATTTTGATAACTTAATATGAGAATACGCGATGCGGTGCGTAGTGGACTGTAATGTGCGACGTCGGCTGTAATTAATCTTCTGTTTTTCTATATATTTTATGGTCATGTTGTGTCAGTCAGTGGTCATGTCAGTGCCAGGGATGTGGCGCAATGGTGATTTGATCATTGCTGTGATTGAGAGAATCGCTGGCAGCGTTTGATGAAACTGCAGTAGATCTGTGATTTTTACCGGTTCCGCTGTCCGGTTGTCTGCTTGTTCCATGGCTCAGCTTCTTCCGTTTATGACGACTCGTCGATCGTAATTTGGGTCATCTGCAAGATCCTCGAGATCCTGAGCACCATTATTTCGCGAGCCTTTCCTCTCTTCGCGTCTTCGCTTTTTATCGTTTCTCTATATAACGGTCGTTAGTAATGGAGAGCAAGAAATGATTGATTTGCGTCTCGACTAGAAATCATTTTCATGATTTCGCTCTTCACACAGAAGATGAAGATATAAGGAAGCGAAGCGAATTG
>JAGGCA010003005.1:32003-52351 GCA_022876805.1 Osperalycus tenerphagus | reverse complement strand
AGAGAGAGAGAGAGAGAGAGAGAGACCGAGCGATGCACGAGGCACAAGTAAATGGAACAAATTTCTGCTCACAAGGCAGCCACCGAGCAAGCATCGCATCACAGATCGTCTCTCTGTTTTCCACTTCGTGTCATTCATGTCCATGTCTTCTCGTTTCGCTTTACTTTAGGTGGATGTCATCAACGAAGAAAGCATTGAACGCGATACAACACACACAACGCACAACAAAAGTGATCGTCGATGGAGTGAAACTCCGAGTGAGATGCATCCCACATTTGCAGCATCCGCATCCCAGATGCCCTGTCATCACTGTCATTATCGGCATCGCGACATCCATTCTGACGCGACATCGCTGAGCAATCATAAAATGACTTTTAGTGAGATTACAAAACATGTATACCATTGTCAATTTGCTTTCAATTGGCGCTAACATTCATTCAAGGAATGGTGATCGCTGCGGAATGATGGACGAAGAATGCGCCACGTTATGAGATGAATAATAGAAAGGGAATGCAATGCGGGTCAGTTTCATTAGGATCACACGTCAACGACAACAACCGCAGAATGGAGATGACATGAAACAAGTATGACAAGTCAGGTTGGGGACAATGCGAGAGATGCGACTCGATTCGGCTCATCGAGGAGAGAGGAGAGGCTCGACTTCTGGCACAATAATGACCATAAATTAGCTTGCGATAATGGCAGCGCGAGACATAAACCATAGTCACTGTTACAATGCGCTACCCAAATTACCATCGAAATGAATGAATTTCCTTTCTGGTGATCGACCATTATCATTACTCTTGTTCGGCCCTCTTCTCGAACTCTGGCCCAATTCGCATCGAAATCATCACCATTACCCATAGTACAGTATCGGCATCGGCATGAGCATCACTTAACTTACCTCCTCGAACATGCACGTCACGACTTGCGATCGTGCCAACCGAATTGGTCGCAATGCACCGATAGACGGCCGCGTGAATGTCGGGCCTGTAATCTTGCGCCCGGAACGGCGAGATGACCAGCGAACCATCACTTCGAACATGCCTTAATCCGGCAACGTCCATAATTGATTGCCCGTTCTCCGACTCCCATTTGACGATTGGAAGCGGGTTACTGGTGGCCGAGCACTGGATCACTGCACCGGTGATGTTGCTCAAGTCGACTTGCGATGGCGGCTCGTAGATGAAGTTCGGCGCTCGACGATCGGACGACGATGAGACGCTGTCAGGAACGGAGATGGACGAGAAGACAACTGCAGAAGAAAGAACGGAAACAGACAAATGTTAGTGTGACAAGTGGCAAAGTAGATTGCATCGTATCACATAAATAATGAATGCGATTAAAGAAAGTGAAGTAGTGATCAGTTGGGGAACGAGCGTCGAGTGCATGGTCGTGTCATCGAGCACCACTTCATTACGACGACGATCCAATTTGGCTGAGAAAACGGCTCCAAATGCGACCTCTGTGCACGAAACTCATTCACTCGAACGACACGAATT
The DNA here is from genome assembly GCA_022876805.1 of Osperalycus tenerphagus. Classification (NCBI taxonomy): domain Eukaryota; kingdom Metazoa; phylum Arthropoda; class Arachnida; order Sarcoptiformes; family Nematalycidae; genus Osperalycus; species Osperalycus tenerphagus. The sequence goes on along the minus strand of JAGGCA010003005.1, from coordinate 50,849 downwards.
GGCCCAAGACGCGCATCCTGAATACGAGCCACTAATAGCTGAGAATTGCCGAATGTAAAGCATAAATGTAAGGCACAGTTAGTTGGAGGTAAGTTGGAACATCTTTAATATCGGGTCGTGACGTGATGTCATTTCACTCAAGCCCATCGAGCACTCTGCTATCCACTTTTCACACAAAAAAGTGCATCATCACATTAATAATTGAAAAACGATGCCAAAAAACGGAAATGAAAACGAAAATTGATTTCGGCGAGACACAACGCGAAAAGAGAGCGAACAGCAAGAGAAATGGCATAGCATGAATGCCATCATCTGATCGAGCATCGCGCGTCGAGTCGAATTCGAAACACTTCGATCTTATCACGATCGTCAACCTTAACTTTTTTATTGTTATTGTTACTCTCATTCTCTTCATATTCTGGCTGTTCTCTTCTTGTTCGCTTCCCTTCCATCCACTCTGCACATTTCGCTCTCATCCTCCATTCGTCGCATTTCTCTTATTCTCATTCCTTGACGTGCTCATTTCGTACTTTCATCGTCGTCGTTCGTCGTCATCTCGCATCGATGCACACAGCATTATCATCATCACCGTCATCATCATCATAAGTAACATCTTTTCAGTTTGTTTGCTCGGCCATTTGACGTTTTGCCTTTTAATCGCGACGATGACGAGCAAAGAGAAGAGACGACAGAATGACTTAGACGAATGCAATGCTGACGAACAAACTGAATTCATTGCGAGCACAGAAATGAATCGCGTCTATTAGATGGCTAGCATAACATTAATGAAAGAAACTTCCGCTCAGCAAGTTCGCCGTTCTCGCATTTGAACCCATTTTCTAATTGCTGTCATACGAACTTCTGACAAACTTGCGCACATCAATTCGATTCGTTCTCTTCTACTCGACTAGCTCGAGAATCTGCAGAAATTTATTAACAAGCCTTAAACAAATAAGTTAATGTCGTGAATTTGGCGTTGCTGAAATGACGTGCACGCAGTTAACAACGATTTGCGCTGGCAAATGAATCGCGAACGAGCAAACGAGAAGAACGAACGAACGAACAAGAAGAGCAACGCCAACGAAGAAGACGAAGAAGACGAAGAGAGAAAGAAAGTTAATGACTGTCATTAAGCAAAACGGTTGCATGCATATGTAGAGAGAAACAAAGGAGACCAAGTAAGCGGGCGAAGGAGAAAAGAGGAGAAAAAAGGATTTCCATAATGAATTGCTCAGCTTTTCTTATGTCACGTAATGACGATTACTATGTTCGAGTGTCTCGCACAGCCAAACGACGCGACACCACCGAACTTTGCCACCGAAATTAATGACATTTGCGAGAATAACTTACCAATTAATGAGACTACGAAGCAGGAAGTTCGGCGTGCAAGTTCCAGCAGTGGCAATGAACACAACGATGAGAGACACGAGTAACGAATTTGAAAATTTCTTGCGTTTCCCATTGCATTATGGAGTGTCGGGCATGTGGCGACTGATTGACGTCTCTGAATAGAGTAAGAATATTGTTAGGACGGCTAGAGTTGAATCAGAAACAATGTTAATTATCCGGAAATGTAAGCGGCACGATAAGCGACAAACATGCCGCGTTTGCGACTCGCGAGGTTTGATTTACCTTATTTACAGCCACAATTGGCTTACTTTACGCCCGACTTGGCTTTGTGTGATTCGCAGAAAAGTTGTTCGGCAGTGTTTAGTGCAGTCACAAGAAACACGTCAGGCATGATCCACGAGCATGCAATCGACGACCGACGCACTGCAGTCACGCATCATTAGCCTGCTGCACATTTAAGTTATCACTTTTCAAACTTGATTCACTTTTCACAATTACGATGAGCGATTCATTCATTGATTCGCGAATCGTTGACACCTCAATAAAGTACTCTTCTATCGTTATGCTTCGAATCACTGAAGATTCGTTTGGTCAACATAATTAACCGACGCGCACCGCGGTCACACACAATTAAAACCGAGGCGCACTCTCGAAGTGACTCTTGGTGACTGTAGTGGTGGTCCTCACAGTTGTGTCATCATCAGTGACTGATACCGAATGACTGATCCCGTTGCCGAGCACGTCCTGAACCGAGGGAACTGAAAATGTTCGTGCGGTGCGTAATGCACGTGCGTCGTTCCGCGCTCCAAGTGCGCGTTCGATTCGCCACCAGCCGCCTGGATCATCCAAGCGTTCATCAAATGGGTCTGTGCGGGGCCGGTGTCCTGACAACGGACACTGGTCAATGAAGCAGCACGATGACAGTCACTGGCGTTCGTCAACGCACAAATACGCCAATTCACTAATTCGGACGTGAATAATAGCGTCAATTACGCGTACCAGAAGCGACACACGAACGATACCGACGAGAAGCCTGGCAAATTGAACCAATGCAAATTCGGCTCAATTTCACGATCATCGTGCACGCATTAACTAGTATTTCGCGTACGCGCGTTCTAATGATGGTTTTAGCCCGAACGATTACGATGACGAGCAACAAAATCATCAATTTCAATACACGTAATCTTTTTGTTGCTCAATTTTTTGTCAAAAAATGTCACAATCGTTGGAACGCCGCTACCGCATTTGGATTTGATCTAAGAAATGGTGGAATGGCAATCCTTCGTAATCGATAAGATTAGAGGTGAACACAGCGAGCTCTGATGGATCCTGATAAATTAATCTGATTAAGCTTCGTAACAGGAAACGGGCCTCGAACCCCTGCACTATGTACGCATTCGAGAGAATTTTACTGTTCGTTGTCGGTCTAATGATGTTCGGAATGCGAAAGGATTTTGTCGACAGTGAACTACAAAGTATTAACTGAATTGAAACTTGATGATCGTTCATTTGCATGATAATGCCGACTGAGAGCATGAGTACGAGAACGAGAACATCACAAACAAGAATTTTGCGAACAATTTCAAAGGTGTTGCAGCAAAGTTTTCGCTTCTTTCTGCCCTTTAGTCAAATTTGCTAGTGAACGGAGTTGGATGACGAACTTGAGAAGCCCACACCTATCAAATTCGAAAAAGTTATAATGTTGAGACTTGTTAGTTTAGATGGGCTGCAGTTTCAGTTGACAACGAGCGTGACACAAATCACACGACGCGTTCACTCTGCACACCAATACAGATTCTGTGGTATTTTGACTAGACAGAGATCTTCTTTCTATTCTTCTGCACATGACTTCCTACTAGCAGCTATCTGAAATATCCAAATTGAAAGCACTTCTACTCGTTTGCCTCTAATAATTTGTTTGCTCATTTCGCGTGTCTCATTTTTCATTCAAACAGCATTTGCAATGCATTTTTCTCTCTAAAGATTCTCGTCCGCCGCGTTCAAATCGATAAATGGAACGTCGAAAAGCGCATCGAAAAACGTGAGATGAGGCGAAGAGAGAAGCAGTTAGGAGAAGAGGAAGCAAACCAGAATGGAATGAAATGGCAAATGCCTTGGAGATGATACAGACGGGCATCGAGCAGCAGGCAGCATTTAGCGTGCAGCTTTATCATATTCGTTCAAATTGATTGATTCCAATATTCAAAGTGATGTGCCACGAAAACTGGTGGAAAACGCGGCTCGACAGCTATGCTACTCCTTCAACTACTTCTTCTTCTTCGATCCGGACTCGGCTCCCAGCTCGGTTCAATTTCGGGCACCGCTTCTCATTCACTAAACGTGCGTTACGCAAATGCATACAAATTGAATATGACACACGAGGATTTCGGTGTCGCGACGAACCGATACGAAAACGAAAAGCAGAAGAGGACTCATCGATTTGCGTGCCGCGTCGAATTTGTCACAAGAAAAGTTCAAATCTTCACTCGTGTCGCGTTGCTTTGCCGTCTCGTCTCTCGATCGATTCAGTTTTACAAAGTACCAGTTAATTGCAAAGTTTCTGTTCTCGTTTTCACTTTCGATTTGGAAATGGAGAAGAGAAAAAGTGATACACGCGAAACATTCCTCTCCTGGTAGTCGTGCTTATTATGTAATATTCATTTCCTCCTTCATGTTAGCTGGTAATTTACGTATTCATTTCACGATGCAGATTGCGAACTGTACCTGTTCATATGCGTCGCATTGCCTTTGAGACATCGACATGCGAATTTAAGTGCACGCCCAACATGCGAATACGAATAGCGAAAAGCTAAAATTCCGGAGTGGAGTGATGCGATACCAATACCGGAAATGAGATGCATATATATATCGCAATTATCGTCGTTTCAGCGCGCAGCTGATTACTCAAGATAATTAAGTTATTTTGCTCGTTGTGACGCGCATATTAATTCTGTTTGAATAGCATTCTGCTCGATGCCTCTCCGTCTTCTCATTGCTCATCTCAATTACTCAAATATATCGCTTCGTTCAATGTTAAATATTTGGATTAGGAAGAACTCGAGTCGGATAGACTCGCTCGCGCCCCGAAATGGTAACCGAATTGGGGAAGAGGCCAAGTGAGAAGCTTCTCGTCTGGAGACCGATGCCGTCAAGTCGGAGTTTTGCAGCTGTTTATCAGTGGAGTTTTATGAGTTCATAATTTATATTTATGAGAGTGTCACCAGCATAAACAGTGTGATTAGCGAGGCGACGGTCGTGTCGCAATCAATTAGTGGCCAGCTCGTCGTGTTAGCTTGCTTATCAGGATGCGAAGGTTATGTGATTAAGAAAGGGTCATGCATAAATTGATACTGACTCACTCACCTCGTCTGTATGTCTCTTTCAAGTCAAGTCTCGCACTCACCTGGACGTAAAATTTCTGACCATTGACAATATCTCCGAGGTCGTAGCAAAATCAAATGAAGATTCTCTTCTCGATTCAGAGGTACAAATCGCCAGCAGTATAACACTCTGGATTGCAACTAAACTCAGCAACTGTCAACATGAAATTATTGCAGGAACTGTTAACCGTTAACGTAAATAACGACGATCGGCGCTCAATTGTCACAGAGTAGCGTCCATAAAGCACGTCTCTCCGAGTTTTATTGACACATTTACAATAAGCAACAAAACGCAGACGCGACACTAAGTCATCAATAAGCGAGATTTACAAACGACGAGAAACATGCAATTGTTGTGCCGCGTCCGCGTCCAGTTTATTTGACAAATACACAACTGATGCGCAAGCATAGTCATTCATTCGTGTGGAGCGACGGCGAGTCAAGGCTCGTTTTTGCGCTGGCACTGCATCGGCATTTACAATGGAAAATTAACACATTTTTGTCATTCTCATTCTCATCCTCATCAGTTGCACTTCCATACAAAAAGGGTGGCATGGTGTCGAAACAAAGTTATCGAAAACTTTAAATTGGCCGTTTAGTTGTGATGGTGGCACGTGTCAAGTTCTCAGAGAGCGGCGCGGGTCTCATCACATCATCACATCATCAGCTCATCTGGTAATTTCCGTCTTCTCACACAATGCATCATAATCATAATCATCACCATTTCACGCCTAACTAAATACATATTTCAGAAACGCTTTGTACACTTTTTTATGCAAAAGAGTCCTCATCACAGAGATCACAGTGCGTACTTCCATCATTCATTCATAGCGGTTATCATGGCGAAACTTGAAGAGAAGAGGAAACGATCAGCTCCAGAAGCTCATCTCACGTAATGGCGCACTGATCTTCTCGCACTTGATCCCGGTGTATGTGTCATCTGTGTTTGTTGGTATTCACGGTAACTCGTCAAATTTAAAGGTGAGCAAGCTACGAGACAAGACGAGAACAATGAGAAGAGCATGTCGCTATTAATCAGCGCAAACTCGTAATTAAACAAGTTAATTAAGTTATGTTCGTCTGTGTGTTCTCCTGCTAGTCACACATCAACAATGCGCCAGAGAGCGTTACACAATTAATCAAAATAAGTAGTAATTAAAAAGAGAAGCTAATTAGTGTGAGTTATGTGTGTGTGCCTGCAGTCACTAATCACGCATCAACAACAACATCTTTTTGCTGATGGCGCGTTTTTGTTACGAGCTCACGACGACGAACAGAGAGAGTGCCCAATGGATCGACCGATCACACTTCTCCTCTCTCGTTACTCGCAACATAATCACTTTAATTGAGTATCATCATTACCGGCAAATGGATTATCAGTACCGTTTAATGACTTCTCTGATGGTTCTTCCTCGAATCGCACAAATGCCGTCGCGGCTGCAGAGTGCGCGTTCTTCCATTTGCTGCCCATCAACGACGATTCTGATTCACAGAACCCGCTGTCCGGTTGGATATTTACTTGAAGATAAAGAGCGAGACGATATGGCGCCCGGTAAGCGATTAGTGTCCAGATTCTGAATCGCACCGTGAGATGCCTGTTAACTTACATGGATAGTGATAGATGTGCAGGTCACTTCTAGGCGGTCGCGGAGTGCGTTTTACGGTCGCGTACAGTGGTTCATCGGGGTGGTGCTGAAATGGAATGGAATGCATTTCAATATCAAATTAGAATGTCGGGATTGCAGCAAACGAAAACATAAAATATGCGATAAACTATTTTTAATAACACACAAATAAAGTGAACTTAATGCGTACAAATGGATCGAATGGCTTTTGCGGGTAGCAAACATACGTCAATGTGGGTGGATATCGTCAAAAATATGACAGTACGACGAACATTAACACATTTATGACTCAGCAACTCGCCTGTGCCACATCAACTTTCCTATTCTAAAATTACTTTGTCATGCAAATAATCTAACTATCGAAAGCAACATTCCCTGGGAACGCGTCATTCAAAAGTTGACATGCTCTATGCACTAGAAAAAGTAGACATTGTTCATCAATATCTGACACCGTCAACGTTAAGCTGATCAATCAACAAGTATCACCTCGCGATCTCGTAGAGCGTCATTAAAAATTACCGATTTCATTGGCGATGTGTGATGGATTTGCAGATGATGCGAATTGTGAGGCGTCGAGCTGCCGTCCAGGAGATTCACAGATCCGTTATTCGATGAATTTACACCGTTCATGTGGTGGTCGTCGATCGAATTCGATGCCACCTTTGAGCTAGCGTAAGGCGATGGGAAGTACCCCGAATTTGCTGAATATCCGGAATCTGGACCGGAAGTGGCTTCGCTGGATCCCAGTTTCTTGGCATGATTGGAATCCAGATCGGTGAGTCGCAGCGTCTCCATTTCTGTTGCCGACGGTGGCGGCTGTGTCTTGTTCGATCCATAATTAGTCGAACCTTCGAATGAGAAGCCATAAATGGAACCATTACACGAAATTACTTAAGTGGTTCCGTCCGTCCATACCATATATAGTTGGAGAACCGGCCTGTTTCCGACCCAGAATCACGCAAACAACCAAAATAGCCACCAGGACAATAATGCACGAAATGATGGTCGGCAAAATAACACCAAAATCGGCATAAAATGGCACAACAATAGGTTCGTTATCAGGAATAAGCTCTGGTACTTGCACTGTCAGGAAGAAAAACGACAACGCACAGTTAATTACAGCTTCCGATCATTAAACATGTAGACTTGCCCACCAGAAGTAATCATCGAAGTCATAAATGAATATTGAGCTTGTGTGGAACCAGCTTCGTTGAAGGCAGTGATTTTCAAATCATATGCAGTGGACGGGAGAAGATCATCGAGCACAATATCACGACTATCGCTCAACGCAATGTTCGGTAATGTCATCCATTTCCGGTTTCGTGCCGGTTTGTACATCATGTCGAAGACGTTTATTGGACAACCGCCGTCGTGCCACGAATCCAAACGGATTGTGGCCGATGTAGTGTTGATCGAAAGCAGTGAGTTCTTATCAGGGGCTACCGGAGGGATGCCGTCGGTGCGCGTCGAGACGATTTCGCTCGGTTCCGACTGGCCAACGATATTGAATGCGATCAGATAGAATTGGTATCGAGTCCCGCACCGAAGACTGTCGATGGTGTGCGAAACGCGGTCGGCTGACAAGCGAATCTCTTTCCATTCATCGGATTCTGGTTTCTTATAGAGGATATAACCTGCAGAGAATGAGAGTAAGAATGAAGTTTAAATGCGGAAGAAAAATGCGTGATCAATTATAATAAAATTAAGTATTAGAGTGGGATTAAGTGCCAAAAAAGTTGAACAAGGAGTTGAATAAACAATAGAAAGCCGACGCTTAATGAGTAAGTAAAAATATGACGTTGAATCAAACAAAAACGAGATTATGCTCGGAGCAAGAGCGAGCTCGTGGGATTAACAATAAAAACTTATCTGAATCATGGTAAAAATTGCACACATAATAAATTGCGCTTTAATTACCCGTTACGGAATCCAGTTCATCATCAGTTTTGATGGACCACGATAAATGAACAGAATTCGTTGTCTTAGACACGACTTTTAAGACAGGCGAATCCGGTGGGTCTAGATGGAGAAGAAGAGAAATGCATCAGACCTGACTTGGTGCCACTCCACTGCTCGTTGTGCATCTGCTGCCATCGTCGCCATCACTGTCAAGTTGATCCATCGATTTCTCCATAATACTTACCATTCTGTAATGTCTCTTGAAAAATCGGTTCCGATGCCGGTCCCGCACCCTTTCCGTTGAACGCCTACCAATATTAATGCATTAGAGGATTAGTAGATCCACGAATTGCCGATCAAGATACTGATAAGATGATGAAATACCGACCTGGACAATGATCTCATATTTGCTGGATCTCTTTAGTCCTTGCAGATGGCACTCTTCGACGGCTCGAACATCGTTCTTCACCTCGAGTGTCTTATAGACGTATGTATCAGATGAGGAATCAGCAGGCTTATAACCGACGTAATATCCGCGAATTATGCCGTAATGAATATCCTTCGTGGGCGGCTTCCACGTAACACGGATCGACTTGGAACTTGCGGCCACAGCTTTGATATGCAACGGCGGTCCTCCTGGTGCTAGGAAGTCGGAAGAAGATAATTACAACACAGAAATCTAATTAAGCTCTCATCTGCTAATTGAATTCTGCTCTTTACCTTCTTCGTCAGTTCGGAACGCGATTACTTCGCTCGGATCACTTTTGCCGAGTGCATTGACGCCGATGAGCCGAATTTGATACTCAGTAACGGGTTTGAGACCACGAAGCACAGCCATCGTCTCGCCACCGGTAATCGTTAGGTTAGTCGAACTTCCGCCTTTTCCGGACCACTTCTCTGCGAAACAGATAATTGGAAATTGAACGAACTCGACGTGGCAAATGAACGGAAGGAAGATGAACAAAGAAAAGGATTATGAATGAAACCATTAGGAGACCTGATGGAAGTTCCCTGTCGGTGTCTCGGCGCACTTGCACTTCGCTGCCAATCTGAATTCCTTTTCTTTTTATCTTTCCCTCTTATAAATTATTCAATTCACGCTGCCGAAATCAATTTAAGCTCAACTATCAACAGCATTCCGTTACCATTTTGGCGTGCTTTAAAGCGATTTATAAGACGATTAAACGAAACCAAGACATTTATCAGTCTAAATAAACATCGCAGCATCGCAATCCTGATGAAACAGAGAAGGAGCGACGTTTCATGGAGTCTTTATACTGTTCACGTCATATGAAGATAAACTTCACACTTACCAGCCTGCTCTTTGTATTGAACAATGTAATGGATGATCGGTGAATTTCCGGAGTATGGAGGCGACCACGAGATTTTAGCCGATCGCCCATCGGAATCTGTTATCTTAATGTCTTGAGGAATGTCAGGTGGCTCTGAAAGGCGCGTAATAGTTAGTTGCTTATTTATGATTCGAAAAGTATCCGAATTGTCATTTGCGTACCTTGCATTATGAGTTGGATGTTTGTGTCATCGTGACCAAATGTATTCGATGTTAAGCAGGTAAATAAGGCTGAGTCACGTCTGTCGGAATTGCGCACGACGATTTCAGAACTGATTCCGTCGGAAAGGATCGTTTCCTCTGAAAGACAGAAGCCGAATCATTACATTCACGCGCGATGTGACTATCAGATTGGTGCTGGTATTAATTCCAATCTCCTAGAGGCTTGAAGCCCGACAAAATATGTATGTAAATATATTGAGAAAATGAAATAACGAATACTTACTGAGAACATATCTGGAATCTTCCTTGGGCGAAAATGGCAATTTATCTTTCATCCACGTTATCGTTAACGGTCGGTCACCGACAGCATCGCACTTTAAACGGGCTTCGTGCCCTTTTCGCACCGTCTCCGCTCGGAACTTTGACTCGAAATGTGCAGCAACTACGCATAAAAAAGCGAGAATGTAAACGCAAAGTGAAGCAAAAAACATGGTCAATCGCGCTACACGAGGATGGAATATTCTAATATTAAGCGCCATTACATAAGAATTTCAAATAGAGTGGGAAGAATCTGTAGAAAAATAGCAAAAATAGCAAAAAGTTTTGTGCAGCAATACAAAGCAAAGAGAATGACGCGGGCGGTGAGACGAAGTTTCGACGATGCACATAAAATTATGCAAATTAAGGTGCTCTTAAATTGGAGTCGTGATCGCAGCACGAGTCGTGTCAATTTGAATAATCGAGCTCGGGGAAACGACACCGACGATGAAGAACGTGCATCAGGAGTCGCTCGGTAATGCCAAGAAATGAACGAATATTGAGATCAGCTCTGTGCGACGAACAAGTGAACGGCGACAACAAATTGAAATCGGAGAGTCTAACTCGCTCCTAAAATAAGAACTGCATTCATAGGAATATAATTTGAGGTCGGCAAGGCAGTGCAGAAGACGGACAAGAGAGCAACGAACAAGAGAAGTTAAGGATCAAAGACGACGAAAATGCGATTTCAATTAATGTGACATGAACAGCACAGCACAGCACTTGGTGGCATGTAATCAGCGGCATTCTTCGTCAAGACATCGACATCCTCATTCTTATTCTCGTGCTCATTCTCAGCCTTGTTCTTTTGTGTCCTTGCCGTTCGTCTTACCATGTACAGTGAGCTTGAGCACTTTACTCAATCCGCTTCCGATACCATTTTGAGCTTGACCTGCAAATAAAAGAGGTATATTATAAACCTGATCAGACACATCCGTACTAAGCATACTGATTCATAGAGTGCTACTAACTAATTGCAAATTTATCGTAAAGTTGTCATTTGTAATACTGATAAAACAAAAGCTTACAAAGGTGAAACCCCGCGTCGGACTGCTGTATGTTGTGAATGGCAAGTGAACCGTTTTCGAAGACTCGAACATGAGCTGACGATGAAATGGGCTTGAATTCAGTCGGACCTGCAAAAAGACGCAAAAATCAAGTCGTCTTTGTAGAATGCACCATAGAATCACCTGACAAAAGAGTAATCAAATCAGTTGCAAAAATTTTTGGGAGAAAACTTTCGAGATTGCTATCCATAATTGTGGGTTCTCCTCGACAAACTCTGCGAACATTTTTTCCCTGTCGCTGTCAACTCGATACAATATCGAGATTATTTCGATACCAACATGAAAGGAGAACGGTTTGAGATTGACTACACACCACTTTTCGATAAGAATCTCTTTGCTGCTTTCTTATATTTCCTTTACTTGGGAACTCATTTCGATAAGTTTGGCCTTTGTGGCAAAGTAAAAAACACATTAAGGTAACGTTAACGCTGGATTGAGAGAGAAGAACGAAGCGAAACCGATATGGCAGTGGACGGATCGGATGAGGAGGAAAAACTGAGTGAGAAAGTTGACGAAAAGCATAGCGTGGCAGGCGGGCAGAAATTGATACATTACTGCAAACGACTAATATCAGTAACGTAGCGTTCGTTGTGCTGATGTGAGCACATTTAACGAAAGTGATTCCTGTCAATAATTTCTGCTCTCACTGCCCGTTATTTTAAGCTCGCTCAGCTTAGTTCACGTCATATCTTCGATTGCGCTCTCTCGCTATGATATATCGTATCATCGTCGTGATGGTGCATTGATCACTGTTATTTAACGCGAACGCAACGTCGAATGAGAGGTGATGCGGAAGATGAGCGGAGGAAGACGGTGGAGAGAGAAGAGATATGCGCGCGATCCCATGTGAGGCGAGCTCTTTTGGGAGCGATCAGAGATCGAATTTTTGCTCCTTGCCAAAGGGGAATTTTATCATTTCGCCACTCACCTTCAGCTCTGCTCCAGTGAATCCGCGGCGGCGGAAAACTATCGGCTTGACAGTCGATCACTGCTGTTCGTCCTTTCACCACGGACACATCGACCGGCTCAATGCGCCATCGCGGAGGGACTAAATTGGAATGAGAACACAAACCAGACATGAAAGAGGAAGAACGACGAAAAGGAGAAATGGAAACAGAATCCGGATGGTGAAGCTTCTTTGGCGGAGAATACGGGAAGAAACAAACCGAACAAGAGAGAAAAATGAATCACAGAGTGATAGATAGAAAGAAATGATTGTTAACTTAGATAGAAGGACAGGCATATTGATGGAAGAAATATATTGAATTATGTTCGGAGAATGGGACAGAGACACAGAATGTGGCGAAGAGGATAGGAGACGAAATGTGGCGATGGCAAGAAGAACGAAATGCGCAAGTAAAGAAAGTTGACAGTAATATCGAACGATGACAGAAGTGACAAAAATTGATAGGAAAAATTACGCGCCCGGCGAGATGATGCCCGAAATGTGTGTGTGACGGAAAAGTGGCGGAGATTGAACGGAGAGAAAAATGAAATCGGCCAGTGCACGAATAAAATTCGCTTAAAGTAATGGACAACTTAAACTGCCATCAGAAGAGAGAAAGAAAGGAGAAATGGCAGTAAGGCGAAGGCGAGAAAGTTTAATTTAGTTCAACTCACATGAGAAAGGTATGAAAATAAAAAAAAAACCTCAACCGTGGTGGGCGGGCAAAAGAAAAGTGCAATGTGTGAGATGCTTGAAACGAAACGCTATTACTGTACTGGAGTACAATAACGAACAAATAGGTGCATAGAAATGAAAAGTCTCCGAGTTAATCGTATAACGTGATCCAGCAGCACGGAACTTGAGCTAGAGAGAAACTTCATAAGATAAATAAAAGGAATAAAACCTAGTTTGAAAATGCAAAGACGAGCTTCATTTAGCTTCATTTTGGCGTTTTAAGCCGACTCAAAATTCGGCGAAGTAATGCCCTTTAAAGCTCACTTTCGCGTTCGCTCCTCATTGATTTCGCTTTAATAACTTCCGTCGCGCATCAACACAAACACATCAAGAAGCGAATGCAAAGTGACGCGGAAGAGAGGAGAGGAGAGGAGAGGAGTAACGAAACGGAACAGCAAGCATGATGCGTGGAGTTCTACAGATTAAGAACGCGTGAAAAATGTTGATGCTGCCGACATAAAAATAAACATTATTTCTGAAGGAGATAATGCATCACGTGAAATGAACAGATAAGGAGTCAGATGGATGCGGGTCACAAATGATAACGATGCAGGATGGCAGTCATTAAAAGAGTCATCGACATTGACGGCGCACAGCTTGTGGCCGAGTTGAACGTATCCAAATGGTGATAATCGCCGTGATGGTGTCGCTGTACTTACCGTGAATGACCATGGTGGCATTGTGCGCGACACTGCCGGCCGCATTCGATGCGACACAGTCGTAATTACCGTGATGTTGGGAACGGAGAGAGTCGAAGACCAAAGTCGATGAGTATTCGGTCACATGCACGATGTTCATGCCGATGAAATTGCTGTTGGACGGTAATATCTGTTCACCATCTTTGTACCAGCGGATCGTGATCGGAGGGTCGCCTTTGGTCACCGTGCAGAGTACGTTGTAACGCTGTCCTTGATGGAGTGACGCCGGAAATGTGAATGGTTCGATCACTGGTCGTACTGCACAAAGAGGCAAAAGAAATCGTTGCAAATTGAGTTAGGAGAGTGTAGCGATTAGAGTAATGACAGCTGCTTGTTGGTTGAGTCTCGACACGAATTATTCATGAATACGATGTGCCTGATCGTCAGTATGAACGTTTTTTGCTACAGTACTTGTTTTTGTGAATGAATTTTTAATTACACACATGTTTCAGGGTCAAACTAAGCAAACTGTTCTCATGTGTCGACCAGTTTAACGCGCCGCCATATGTAATGCGGTAGATTCTATGTAATTCTCGACACGTGCAATCATATTCAAGTGTTTTCGCCACATAGCACTTCAATTACTTGACTTTTATCGCGGAAATTTAGTCGAAGAGTAACGCCATCACTAACACATCAACCACAACACGATAAAAGGCAATCGACTAGAAATACTTGGAGCTTGGAAAAGGTCGAAACAATTCTCCATAAATAATTCAACATTCTACGTGCATTCAACGTCCTTTTGTACCAATAAGAAAGGACGCAAATGCACACAGATACAAAACGTGAACACTTCTATGACATTTTAAATGAACTAATTTGCTTGCATTTGACATACATTGTATTAAGAATCGCTATGGTTATATCATCTTACCCAAGACGCTGACATGAAGACTGTTTTGCGCCGACTGGCCCTCCTTATTTTTGGAAATGCAAGAATATCGTCCTTCGTCAGTTGTTCGCTCCACATCACTCACCATTAGCGTGCCATTCGGATATACTTTTTGCCTATGGTTGTAAGGCAAGCGAATGTTCTCTTAGGACGAGAAGACGAAAAAATGTTTCAATTAGGGAGGCAAGGCATTAAATCAAATAAACATAAATCACTCTGTGGCGTAATTGAATCAAAAGCACAACCACAACCACGGCATCAAGAAAAGAGAGTTGAGAAGAACGTTGCAAACTCTTACACGACGAGCATCGCATCGCCACAGACGCGCGTTTCACGTGCCTAATCTTCACTCAACACCATTTCCTGATGATGAATTATTAGCGCTGCTTATCATAGCCTACCGCCTCTTCTTTCTATCTACTCTTCTCTCTTCTCTCTTCTTTCTCCGCTTCCTCTTCACTTTAATTTATGACGCATGTTATCGTTATTATAATTACAATTATCCAGCTTAAAAGTTATTACTGACGAGCGTTACGACAACGGCATTGCAGTGAATGCTGAACTGAGCCGAGCCGAGCCGAGCTGAAAGCACTTCAAAACGGAAAACTAACTTCGAAAGTATCAGGACAGAGGCGCAACGTCGAGCTTAACACACATGCAAAGTAATAAGTTTCGAGCGCCATTCTTGAGCCTGATTGTGTGTCTATAAATTAGGATTAGCTCGAAAGTGGCGGTTGTGAATGGCGGATGATGTGTTGAATAAAAAAGAGAGGAGGTGATGCTCAAATGCACTTTGTATCGACCAGAAAGTGAAAACTTTCGATGCGCTGCGCGATATTCGTAATATGGTATGCATTAATTGCTGTATTCACATCATAAAATTAAAAATTAATTAATTATCGTTATGCGTCGACTTGCTATGTCATCCATGTGATGTGAGCGGATGAGTGCGAGTGCATTGATGCTGATATTCACAAGCGAGATTGCACGCGTTCTTGAACACAGAGCAGGCATCTCAGCATTCAAGCTGAATCGCGATCATAGCCATTTAATGAAAATTAACGCATTCAAACTCTTTCGACGGCATGTCGTGTCGCTGTTTCAATTCGTCTATTCAATCATCTCATGTAATCAAGCATTCTCGCGTCTGCAGGTGCGCTGAAATGCTCGGCAAATGCCGAGCGACAAGCGCGAATTAGGGTGACGAAAACGAACATCGAAAGCTAATCTTCATCACTCATTGTCAGTGTTGGTTTGACGACACGTGGAAGTGTTTTGCCTGCTGAATGTGTTTTTGCTACATGCATGCGTCAAGAATCAGCTACATATGAAGTGATGCGACATGCACCGTGACATATCATCAGTGAACGCCCCTCATAAATCAGCATCTTTGCATAAGACACGCATTAACTCGATATGCTCACCATGAAATTAGATGGAAAAGCAGAATTAGCTAGTCCGTGCTTGTCATGCACGAGAGAAGGACGCGAGAGCGAAGAGCTATCGACGTGTATGGTGAGCGTAGGTTTGCGCGGTGGAGATGCGGCGAACGAGCGATATTGTAAGGAAGCGTCATTTCGGGCGTCAAAACTCATCTTGTCACTCCGTCCGTTCGTAACTCCCTCAAATGCATTCATTTTGGCGCTCGAAGCCAAACACCATGTTTATACATAAACACACGTCGGACACGAAAATCCACAAACTTTGCACTTACCTCGCTCCCAGTAAATGGCATCGATCGGATATCCACCGACGGGACACGTCAATGTCATTAATTCGCCGGCTGTCACTGAAATATTTCGCATTGCACGAATGTACGGCGGTCCGTAGATATTAATGCGCGACGAGTGTTTGGTGGTGCCGACATCGTTCATTGCCGTACATTCAAAAAGACCACCATCTGAATGGAAGGGGAGAAGTGAAACCGAAATCGAAACAGTTGCACATGACACGAAATGAACGGCGACAAAACAAGCATGCAGAGGACAACAGGAACAATGCAATCATTGTAATGGAGTTCAAGTAACGAAGAGTAATTTGATTTTGATTGCATTGTTCTCGTTCTCGGGGTCGTCATTCGTTCGGGAGACAGTTTGCTTGCCACGTGCCTTGTGGTAAAACGCTGCTGATGTTCACGTAACTGACGAGAAGACCTTCGCGTGTCACGTAGTCACCACTTCGGTAGCGGGAATTGTCAGGAACTGAAAATCCGTCCAACGACCACGTCACCTAAATTGCAGAAATCGTAATCTAAGATATGACTCAGCATGATATAAAGACACGTTCTTAAGTGATTAGATTAGAGATACTGCAGAACGTGACCCTTTCGGACCACATGCGACCTGATGCCCGGTCACTGTGGTGTGTTATTCAAATCCGGAACAGGTTTTTCATAATAGCAAGAAAACCGAAATATCTAATCACTCGGCGACCATCATTATTTACATAAAGTATATTTTGTCCAACATTTTAAAAATTCAGAGATTTAAAGTTTGGAAAATTCCTTACCTGCGGGAGTGGGTTCCCGGAAGCAACACATTTAAGTGATAGAGGCGGTCCTGTCTGAAGTTCTTGTGATTCAAAAGTCTCAACAAACGTGGGTGCATCATCTGCGTAAGTAACAGGACTTAATTAGGTGTCTTGTATATTAGTTGATCTTTGTTAATCTCACCGCCAAGCATGATTTGCGTGGCTCCTTGCGCCGAATCGCCATCATTGCTTACTACACACTGGTACACTCCGCGATCGGACCTCTCCACTCGAGTTATGTAAAGATTATTTCTGGATAATAGTCGCACCCTGGAGTTAGTAACTCGCGGCGATCCATTGTGAAACCAATCGACTGTGAGCAACGGATAGCCGGTCACTGTGCAGTTTAATGTGGCGCTCTTGCCAACATCGACTGCTTGTTGTCGGGGATAAATTTCAGCTGAAAGTGGCGCTATGACAGAGAAATGAGATTGTAGTTGTGCGTAACTGCGTGCCGAATACAGAATAGTGAATGCGTAATAGAGACTAGAGAAACGAGTGATGAAATGCGAATCACGACGACAAAAGCAAGACGAATTAGCAACAATACGTTTTTGCAGACGAGCTCGTTCCGATAAAAAACGTGCTCAGCTTTTCTTCTGCTCGTGCTGTTCACATTCGATGGCGGATCAAAGACGCTCGGCTTTGAGACTAATGACAGACAAGCGTCTGACAGCAAATAATGAAGAAAAATCGCGCTCCAAACCTACAACGTCACGCGCATTTTTTACCGCCTAAGAATCTCCACTTATTCATAGCGCAATAGGCGTGCAACTGATTTTTTATGGAGACAGATGTGAAACGCTGAAAAAACCAAAAACGAGGACGAGCATCGACGAAGAGAGATGCGAATGAAATATTTCGAATTCCGCGAATGTTTATCATTCACAGTCGTCGAGTGGGGGTAACGAATAACGTGCGACACACTCAATTACCAGCAACAGAACGCCACTGACAGATTCGTTTTCTCTACGCGTCTCCTATCGCGTAACGAAAACTTAAGCCGCGTGTTATTTTCGATAAGAGAGCTCAATTTTACACTTCTGAACGTTCGAGTCACGTAGGTAGACTCACAAAGCTCTGCCATGTACGATCATAACGGAAGAGAGACGAGTGCAACAGAGAATGGCGCGAAAGCGAATCCCTCCGTATGTAACATCATTTGTGACGTATCATATCATATCTCCGGTAATAAACTTAGCACTCGCCTCGAAACGAACCTGCATGCAACAGAATGTTTCTTGTTCTCGGTGTTCTTACCCGTGACAATGAGCTCAGTTTCGATCATTTCGGATCCAAGCGAGTTATTGACGACGCATCGATATCGACCCGCATCGAATGACGTTGCCTGTCGTATTAGTAATGATCCGTCGAGTTGGACGACGCGATGCGAGCGTCTAATTGGCGATGATGCATCGACCGGCGCCGAAATATCATCCGATGGCCATTTGTACCAGTGGTAATTCGGAATCGGGTAGCCTTGTGCTGCGCACGGTAATTCTATATTTTCGTTCTCCGCCACCGTTAATGAAGCCTTGCTGTCGGTGATGCGCGGAGCCAAGTTGCTGAAAGGTTCTGCGGGATGAGCAAAATGGAAATGAGTGAGAGAGTCTCATAAAATAATGAGACGTCTATGGAAATGGACGCGTCATGCTTGTGGTGGTATGATATGAGTGATCATGGTACGGGAAGAATGCGAACAGCGTGAAAAAGTGGCACGCAAAGAGAAACTGACACAAAACATGGCGGTGCCACTGGAGCGAAATAATTAATTAATTATCACGGTGGTGTTAGTGCACTCCAGAGAGACGGCCAACATAATTAGGGTTGTGTCGAGACGCACTTCTGCTAAATGAGAAACGTAACTCGATCTTTTGAGCCAAGTGAGCGA
>JAGGCA010003005.1:6206-27906 GCA_022876805.1 Osperalycus tenerphagus | reverse complement strand
GAGACTGAGACTGAGACTGAGAAGCGCGAATAGGAAGAATGAGACAGAAACTAAATTATGATGGCAATAAATGATTCATATGGCGAATGGCGAGCGTCTATTCCATTAGCTCGACGACTCGCCGATCTAATCATTCATAAACGAACACAGCGAATCGAGCTCGCTAAGAAACCCAACTCGAAACTCGGGGCTTGGGTAAAAACGGCTCTTCACTCTGAGATCGAGTCAAGCAGCGACGAATTAAGTTAAGCAGCGACGATTGCGATTTATTGCTCTTACTTTTGATTAGACGCTATTGAGAACGAGAGTGGATGGCGACGCGAATAAGGATGGTTGATGGTGGCGCAAGGATTGTGCATGGAATTCGCTCAGTTATGTCGACGATGAATCAAAAGCGAAACAAATGAGAGTAGTACTCTCAACGACAAAATGCCGAATACTAATCCGATGCCCGTACTTATGTTATATAACCCGAAAATAGAGACGCTTTTCTGGGCCTTTTACGAGTTTCCATTTTAGTTGAGCGGTCAAGAGTGGTCGTCGAATGCACTCGGTCCGAGATTTGATGAGAGGAATAAGAATAACGAAATCGAGATTAATTGGTTGGAGACGGACTAGGACAGGGGCGAAGACTGAAGTATAGCTGGAAAATGAGCGAACGCCGAAAAATTGAAATGTATATTGTCACGAATGAAGTAATTGAGCCACATGTAGCCGTTACCGGCACTGCCTGAATGTATCGAACTGCAGCGCTCTGCTTTATTAGTGCGCCTTATATACCGGGGAAAACAGCAAAACACAAGCCAATGGACAAATTACTGATTAATCGACAGGGGTCACGCGTGGCAATGACTCTGCATAGACAGTACGAATTGAGTCGTCACAATATAAGACATGAATCAGCATAGTGAGCGAGGGAGAACGAAAATTAGTTGCATCCCAAGTGTAAAAACACATAAAATTGGGTTGAACTTGACGATGTCATGAATGTTGCGGGTGTCTCCCTAATTTGTCATTAGCACAATGAGCCCGACACTCATTGTGGTTTACACTTAATCCTTATTAGCTATAAAAGTCGGCAATTTAGCAAGTCGAGATCTTTTTCTTGTCTCCTCCATGCGCTCCTTCACCTTTACACTGTTCTTATCTGATTCTTTGTACGCAAAACTCCGTTACTATGAACACGAACTCGCAAGTTGACTGAGCAACGATATTAACAGCGACGACGTCAGAGTATTGCAGAGAGACTTTAATAGAGCGGTGTGCGCGAGAAGCAGAAGGAGACAGGAACGAAACAATTGAAAATGTGAAGGAGCTGAAAGAGGCAAACAGTACTCAAAAAGAGCAAGAAGTGCACCGAATCAAGACCGAGTTCGGAGATCGAGCATCGACCATCGACGAAAGACGAGCTTCGAGCGTCGTTGAGAAACGAACAAAACGAAAATCGTCTTCTCATCGATTCCCGATGGGGATAACAATAAATGAGCTTCATGACTTTGAGTTTGAGTAAAGCTGCACAGCGCAGCACAAGAATTGCAGTTCGTTCGCTCTGTCGCGCTCGAAACTCGAACTGCAATTCTCTCGATGCCGTGCCGTTGCGCCCGCACCACATCTACAGATTCACTTAACTAACGAGTTTTACACTGCAGCGTAGTTGTGTTGAAAAACGGAATCAAAAGTGAAAAGTTATTGCCGAAAATGGTGGCTCGGTGCGGGAATTTGGCACATTTGTTAGATGCGAGTAAAGAGAATGGCGAAAAGAACCTTCCTGGAAAGGATTCAGTAGAGAAAAAGACAGAAGAAAGAGAAAAACTGGACTCTGAAACACGCGCAGAAGTTGTTAACTCGATTAACGTTTAGTCGTGCTGCTGTCTTCTTGTTGCCGTTCATCAAACGTTTTGTACTCAACTGAAACGCACACTCAAGTTGTGAAGCGCTGCTTTCTCAGTTCATCAATTCTGGCTATTAAGCGCGACTCAACGAAAGTGAAAAGAGAGAACGACAAGAAAACCTTCTAATCGAAATGAGTTTATATTTTTGTTTTGTTCCATGCAACACACTCAACACTTGATGACTGTTATGGGCAGCAATGATGATGAAGACATAAATGGTGTGATAATGCGTTACTCAACGATGATTTATGGCGCATTCGTTTGCGGGTCCTCTCTCAACACGGGCGGCCAAATTGCGCGTCATCTCGTTTGGCACAATAAGTGGGGCCAAAGTTAGTCGACGCTTAAGCTTCATATTTTCTATATTAAGTATGCGAGCCTGATTTTTCTACGTGTTCAGCTCTATTTACAGGCTCAGCGCTCGCTGTTCTCATTCCAGTTGGTCGCCGAATCATCATCAGCATTATCATTATCCTCGTCATCATCATCACAGACACCGAGATCTCGACTCGCTCTCGTTCTCCTAGTCTCGAAATCTCACCCGCACTCTCCGATGCCGACTTGACTCAGCTTTTCTTCATAGCATCTCGAATCTGTCACTTCTCAAGGGGATAAAAAGTATTACAGCAACTAACCGACACAATGCGCGACGAAAAAGTAGCTGAGATGGTGAGACATCGACGATGGAAAGGAGACGAGAGGAAAGGAGGTAAAGAGCAAGGCGCGAGACGAGACAGCACGAAGAAGAAAAAGATAGGATAACAAAGCTTAAGACCAGCGTCGAGATCATAACGTCGAAGAAGAACGACAACGAGAAGACCGAAGACCGATGAAGAAGAAAACGAATAAACGACGAGACGAGGCTGATGGCGAATGAAGAAAGACGGAGAGAAGAGAAAGGCATGAAAAACGTGGCACCAAAATCGAAAGTTGGAAGATGCAGAAACGAAAAGCGCGATGAGAAGTTAGGAGAGACAAAACCTCTGAACGAGAAATGCGATGACGAAAAACGAGGCTTAATAGTGACTGTTCTGAAATGTGATCTGAAAAGAGTATTTCCGAAAGATCAACACATACAATGTTGATTCGGACGACGAATCTCAATGAGATAATCACGGAAGGGATATTTCACGGATTTGCTTCTTGTGAGGTTCATGTTTTAGCTTGTCAGTGAATTTCATATTTCAATCTCATCTCATCTTCCCTTCTTCTCTGTTCCTGGGTGTTGCTTCATGTTCTTTATGAACGCAGCAATTTTCGTATCATGTTTACGCTTTATGTATGTCCAGCATGATGAGATTACTCAGACCAACATCGCTTTTTTGTCGGAAACAAATCAGCGCACATTTATGGAAATCCGACGCGAGATTTGTTGGCAGATCTTCGTCGATCCCATTGAAACACATCGACATAGGCAAACAATGGTCGCCTACCGTTTTCAATCGACTTTCATATCGACAAGATAAACACGCAAACATAACACACGACTCGAGACTCGATACGACTCGACTTTGTGAGAAGAAGTTAATGGTTGATGTTGCCGGCATAATGTCGATGATATCTGATTGCTATTTGATGGAACGCGTTTCTGATCGTTTTCACATTAAAGAGAAACGAATTAAACGGACATTAAATGCTAGACGTGTTGACGAGAAAGGAACGGCGAAGGACATCTTCGAGAGCCGTATCGAGCGGAAACATTTATGTAATTTTATAAATATTTAGATTTTGCACAAAGTTCGATATCTAAGTAGAGCATCTGAGGACTTGTGAGAAAAGTTAGTTCTGTCCTCTCAAGCTGGTTGACGATATGATCGCCTTTACATAACCCATCTCTACCCGCTCTCGTTGATTATATGTGCGCCGTTCGCGATATTCTCCTTTTCATGCCAGTCGCCTGCTATTATCACGTTTTTCGCGCTTCATCATCATCATCTTTCCAGTGACTTCCGTCTTCAGGAATCCGACCTTTCATGAAACGCGTCTCCAATATGAAGACCGAGTGCGTATGAATGAATGAATGCATCAGAAGATTATGAGCAGAATATGAGAATAACGCGCACTTTATTTCCTCTCCTCTCTTCTCAGCTCTCCCTCTCCTTTCCTACTCACCAGCGAATTATCGTTCAGATGAATTGCGCGGATTCACCACGGCGACGAAGTGACATCGACGATGATTAAAAAACGAGGAAACGCAGCGCGAAGGCTGCGAATTCTTCCTCGGAGCCTTCACTTCTCTTCGATTATTTGCTCAGCTCGATCGCAGTCATTTCATTTCAATATCATCAGCACAGCGACGTGACTGTCTCATATTCAAACAGTCGGCATACTTTTTCTGTATCACTTCTCGCTTGTGCCACTCTAAATTCTTCTTATGCTCTCCATACTACTTGTCTTGTCCCATAGAGTCACAGAAAACTCGCAGTGGCGGCAAACTCATCGCATAAGATATGCAGCTTAAATAAGATTAGTGAGAAAAACTTTTTCTTGCGTTTCCTGTCAAAGTCAATCATAAGATGGATGACAGAGAGTAAGTGAGTTAGGCAGGAGAGAGATGAGAAGAACGAAGCAGAATGGAACGAAACGCTCACGATGAAGACGGAGTCATGTTTTCAGTGCACTCTAATAACTGTTATTATAAATAAATATAATGTGATGACATTACTTGCGCGACAAAAACAACCTCTCATTACTTACTCAGCTCTGAAGGCTTTCTTTTACTGAACGAAAAAAAGTGACAAAAAATGAAATGAAGTATGCGTCTCGTTATATATTCGACAAAACTCGCGAGACAACCGAATGAGACAAGCACATCACCGTCTTGATTGCATTAGCGGTGTCCCGGTGAGACATCTCTAATTATTCTAATAAGCAAGACGCCATTCTTTACGCATTACTCATAACGATGTTCCTCTGTCTGCCTATTTTTCACATGATGCTTTTCACGGCAAATCTCTCGGTACTTCGTTCACCGTTCACATCAGCGCCTGTTGAATGTCATCATTTATAATGTTATCAGCACCACGATTCGAAGCCGGAATGCTGATCGAACAGAGGGAGAGAACGAGGGTGAATAGACGAAGATGGTGAAGATCGAGATCGCAGTGATGCAGAGAGACAAAGAAACTAGATGGAAAACTAGGCAAAGTTCTACATCGCGTTGAATAATAATAAATTCAAATAGAGAAACACGCATACAATGAGATGAATTGAGACGAGAGAAAGAGGGACATGAAACGAACATGAATCCGACGTGATGCTCGAAATTCCGAATAATTTAAGCAACGCAAAAGACTGAAAAGGAAACCGAGACAAGAATGAGAATGAGAATGAGAATGAGAATGAGAATGAGAATGAAAGTGAGATGTTGACCGTTACACGCCAGTCGCGCACTCGTCTCTCAGCTTTTCACCAAATTAGCTTCTTTGTTGTCGACGCGTTTATGTTTAAATAGAAGAAAGCTTGATAATGATAAACACAACTTAGGAAATAATGGAGAAAAGGGAACGCAAATAGATGATGAACAAGTGAGCGTAAAAACAAGACAAGAGCGGCCAAAGATGTGGAGCGTGCAGGCAGAAAATGCGAATGACAGAGAAAGAAATCAGCGAGGAGAGCAAAAGTGAACTGAACTTGCACAGACACATCAACTTTATACCGGTATAAGTTACACGAATTCTCAATAGGTATAAAAACGCATTAAAGCGTAAAACAAGCGCGATGGCACGACGGAAAATGGTGACAGGAGATGCGGAGGATGATAAAATGTCGCTGAGAATGTGAGCGATGCGAGCAAGTCAGCAAGTCAGCCAGAGTACAGGCCCGGAAGATACATGAAAAGTTGAAAAGTGCCGAAAAAACAGAAGCGTAATAAAATGAAACGAAATCGAACGAAAGGTTGATTGGACGCACTTGAAAGTGGCGCATAAACAGGAAAACGCTTTGATGATACAAGTGTGAGGAAAACATTGCTTTGCACCAACGATAACGTAACATTTCCATTTGACGCCAACAGCTCTGTCGGCTATACGGTAATGCATCGGATTCGGAGTTTGGCGGATAAAAGTATATGCATATAACTATGTCGGGCTAAAATGAAAAACGCGTTCGTCCGCACTTGTCAACCGTTGTTCGCTAACAGGCACAGCCGATACGAAATCACATTGCCAGTGACGATGGCTGATGATGGTTGGTGTGCCGTGATTCGTGATTCGGAACATGTCAATCCGAGCGAAACGCATATCAAGTATCGATTTTTGCATCACCAATTCGGTTAGTAGAGTTGTTTGAAGCCAGAGTTACCTGTGTGATGTAATTGCATTGCCAGCAACGGCAGAATAATGTGAGAACGAGGGAAGGCAGCAAGTGGTCACCGCGCCGAATCAACGATTTAGCCACAAGCTTAAGTAAATTATCGCCAATATGGTCATCATTACGATGGATGTTGAGATTTAGCGTGAGTGCGCCGGAAAACACATCAAATATCTCTCAATGGAGCTCTAAATCAGTGGGAGCGCGACGAGAGAGAGAGAGAGCAAACAATGAAAATGGTCTCGAATCGTGTTAATCTTGAGTATCAACAAGCAAACGTTAACGATATTGAATGCAAACCAATTTTAATGAAAAGTGGTGTCGAAACAGCAGACAATCGGAAATTTGCATTCGTGTCGAAACGTGACCACAGAATTGCGAAACGATCGACAAGCACACGGCGGTGGACCAAATGCGGAAGTAAATAAAGTGGCGCGCGGCGTGTGTCGAGATGGTCATTTCAGTTAACGAGATCCGCTCGACTCGGCTGCTATTCATTCATTCCATGTTGGTCGCGTTGAGTGAGGACATAGAGAGAAAAAAGGCATGAATCGTAATCGCTGTGAGTGCGGCGAGAGGAAAGCGAGAGACAAAAGGAGAGAATAAATAGAGAAAGTGAGAGGACGAAAATCTGGTGAGTGCATCGCGGAGGTCACGATCGGAACAGTGGCAAGGTGAACAGTCAATGGATTTCGGTGAAGTGGCGAACCATCGGAGAGTAATACGATAAGATGAACTCCCGGCAGGCAGAAATCTCATACAGAGAAACTAGAATCTCGTGCCTGAACAACATGAAAAACGGTGCTGAAAAATGAGCAATCCAAGAAAATCGAAACTAAGCGACATCACCGCATCGACTTAAGCTGCACTCGGTGGGTTTCATTAAGCAAAACCACAAATTGCTCATTACGGGCACACGCATACACAAAAACACATGAATGGCAAATTATGTTAAGCTGTTTCTTTTCTGTCATGCTTTTATCTCGGAAGATGTATGCGAAATTAAAGGCATTGCAAAGTTCTCCCGAACTGACAACTGATTTGAGTAACAAAACAAGAGTGAAAAAGCAGGCTCGCGAATGCGGGGTTCGACGATGCGAAAGATCGATAAATTACGATCGCGGAGTGAGCGAATGAGCAGCAAACAACCGCTGCTAGATCGAAGCGCACAGAGATTGAAACAGTTTCTGGCGAAAATCGCTATTCGTGAACTGTTAACAGTATTGGTGATGTAATTACTTTAGAGTATCGCGCGACACGAACGAGTGAGCGGAGCCGTAAGCGAAAAGAAATGTTTCATACGCATTAGGCGATCGAGAACAAGCGAAAAGCACAAGAAAAAGTCCAATACACCGAGCAACGGCCATCGAAACAAACTTCGTCCTTAAATTATCCGTTCTATTAGCTCAATCATGCAAGCTAAAGGCCGAAGATCTCGTTTTGGCTCGTTCCGTGCATCGATCAGATAAGCAAATCGAATTGGATACTCGCTTTGCATGAATTCATCCACTCATTGATTTCTTACCTCCTCGCACGATCACATCTCTGCTCCTGATGGTGCCCACGACGTTTGATGCTAGGCAAACATAGGCTGCCGAATGCACGTCTTGCCGGTAATCCTCAGCACGAAATGGCGGAAAGACGAGTGACCCGTCCGGTCGTACGTGCCGCAGTCCGGGAATCTCAGCGACGGGTAGTCCATCGCGTGTCACCCACGAGATCGTTGGGTGAGGCGAGCTCGTAGCGATGCATGGAATGATGGTGCCCGTTGAGTTTGAAAAATCAATTCGGTGTGCCGGCTCGCGTAAGAATGTTGGTCCTTGACGAGAAGTGTCCAGAAGTGCTGATACTGGAAAGAGATGAAATAACTAGTAAGAACAACAGAGTAACATTCAACAAGATACATGACTCGTGCAAGTATAAGATTAAAGTGGTTTCTCGCGATCTTCTAAGATCGACGAGTGACGATACTAGAGAAAAAGCGAACAAAACTCGCCTCTCATCGCAAGCTAGTTATAGAGCAGCAACAACAGCGGGAAATCGAAAACCTCTGCAAAATAAAATTGATGGTAAGAAAAATTCGCATCGAGACATGCATCGGCGATTAGCGGAAGTAGTGGAATAGTGCGTGGTGTATGATGGCCATCGAGACATCAAATGAATCGCTTTTCTTGTCTTGCAAGCTCACAATATCACCACCACATCAGAATCACCATGAAGCCTCGCAACGTTTGTTACACAATCAAACGCCATACCAGCAGCACTCGCGACCGACAATAAACGTCATGCAAGGCGTTAAATCATTAATTTTGGTGTGTCTCGAGAAATTAATGCATCGTATGCGTAATATATCATGGCGGATTAGGTTTTGAAAATCGAACGTCGCTCTATTCTCATGCCTGAGTTTGGAGACTTGTTCCGAAAGGTTCCGAAAGCGAGCATCTCCCATTCGCGAGGAAACATGAAATCGGAAGTTCAACTCGGAGCTCGAAGGTTTTGCATCAGTTTGACATCGACTTGTGTGAAACAAAAGCTGTGAAGATGATAGCAACACAGAACAAATACAAGAAGTGAGGAATAGACGAGGGAGGAACGGCAAGAAATAAAGCATCGAGAGAGAAACAGACAGGCAGCTCAGCAACTTGTCTGTCTGTTTCTGTGTTACGTTGTTCATTTTGTTAGTCTAACAGTGGTGAAACAGAAACGCGGCAACCAGAGAAACAGTCGCTCATCTTTTATTTCGGCTTTCATTTCATCGATTTCCTGTCGTGTTTGGCGCTCGTCTATTTTTCAGATCGCTGTACCCACACTCCTCTCATCTGCTCTCCTTCTGTCTCTCCCTCTCCCTTTCCCACTCATTCGCGTGTTTCCCCGTTTTCCATTTAACGTTATTTGCTCGTTCACTTCGATTACATTCATTTGAATTACGACGACGACGGCGGCGATTATGAGCAAAATATTCGCGCCCGTTGCCATACTTCGAGAGGGTGAGGGAGAGTGCGAGGGCCATTCACCAGGATCGATTCCATTCGATGTTGTCTTTGCCGTGAGCATGGGGAGCACAGAAGAGGACACAGTCGACCAGGAGAGCTCCTCCGCTCTTCATCAACTGACTGTTTTCCGATCGCTTTCTTCCCCACTCTCGTCGTCCCCATTTTACTATCCACGCGAATCCCAATTTGATCCGTGCAATCGCCATAATTGAGCTCAGCCCACGCTGTGTCCAGCAGACATGAATCACTCTCATCTTTGTGTTCGGTAAACACAATGAACTCGATCACTCGCGATATTAAATGCGAAACCGGAGCGAGAAAGTGAATTACGAATAAACGCGACGCGAAGCCCGGAAAATTAAACTAAACACGGCACGACTGTCGACTCAACTGGAGTCTCGAACATCGCCGACTCATAACTAAGCGATTAATTGCATGCACGAAGCCATTCGTCAAAACTCAATTTAGTGAAATGCTCACCGAATACACGCAGACGAGCGACTGACGGACATTTACTTGTTGTGGACAACAAAGTTGACGTGCGGCCAGAGGACAGCGACAGCAAGATGAAGATGATTTAATGAATAGGCGACGAGTGACATGTCAGTGATGGACACGAAATGAGATCGGCAACAATTGAGCATAATGACGACTAATGAACGAGCCGAAATGAAAACAGAACGAAATGGCGCCGAGCGATGCAAACGATAAGTAGCGAAATTACAATTAACAAGTTGGGACGTAGTGCTTGAGCCCGTGTGTAATTTTCAGCTTAATACGTCGCACAGCATGAATTATAAATCATGTGTTGGTATCCCGGAGAATTGTAATATCGCTCAGTGTAATTAATACAGCATTAATTGCATGCAGACGCAAACTAATTTCACGCTGAGCATGACGAGTATGCCTCACTACTTGACGATGACAAAACAGAAATAGAAGATCTCTGAAACGGTAGATGAATACATAAATAGAAGAAACACGATTCACAGAAAAATCAGGCATGGATAGAGCGGTGAATATACATAAAATAAGAAACAGCGAAAATCAAATAAATGATGATGCGATGCCATATCAGTAATGGGAATAGAATGCAAATAATTTGCATAGGACAGCTCATCTTCATCGTCATGTCCCGCTTCATCAACGAACGCAATAAATTATAATTTTCATTACGTTTTCATCGGCCGTGTTTCGTTTCCACCATGCCGGCATTGAATCAATCCTGTCCGTTTCTATTTCTATTTGTCTTGTGCATTACATCCTTCTGTATTTGCATATCGCGTGAAGTTTCGTGCATCTATCTGTCTCGGTAATGTGCAATATCGGCAAACAGAATACGAGCGCAACCTGACAGCAATATTGCGAAATTGATCATTCACGACGGAGTCGCAATTCGCCGTGAGTGGGCGCATATTTTGTACAACATTCTCGTGACAGATTTCATAATAAGCAGTTGTCTCTGTCTTGTCTCACAAAACTGATACATAAAAACTGCATTCTCTGTTCTTGTCTGTCGCCATATTCACAGTGATCGTATCTAAATTGAAATGCAATTAGAATGAGTCGACAGCTCGACAGCAGGGCTCCATTGAGTCATTCACTCATTATTTCGTTGACTGGCGCGCGTATTTCGTGCCCGTACTTGATGCTTTTATTCACTACTCATTTGACTGATCCAACAAATGCCGCGATGCCCCGAACTGATAAATGGAGACCCACAAAGTTAGTAACTAAAAAAAGAGATGCGGTGCGCGGTGCGTGTGGTGCGTTCAGCTAACGGCGATCAAAATTAAATTCAGTACGCGTTTAGACTAAAAACCGAAACTCATTTATCAGGAACACACACATGCAATGCGATACGGAATGCTTTCTAACGGCGTTTTAGGGAGCACGCAACAAGAACAAGGCTTCATAGTAAGTACGAGAACATCTCTACTAATCTTCACGGTTCCACAGTTTCAATACTATTGCTTGACACTCATGAATGTCCTTCGACTCGAGGGCTTCGAGAAGAGACCACCCGACTTTTCTTGTCATTAACTAACTAAACAAATGTCTCGTCAAATGACCAACTTCTACAGAAATGTTTGTCGCGCATTTTGGTCACCGATTTTCTCGCTTCGGCTAAAATTTTATCTCGGCACAAACACGTCGCTAGCAATCGCTTCTCGGACAGTAATAAACGAGAGACGATAAATCTTCTTACCGATTAATGAAGCGCACAAAATGAGTTGAGCGGAGCACAAAATCGACATGCGATAAGCAATGCCGTGAAACGCGTGTGAACAGGAATATGAGAACGAGGACAACGATGAAGAGCAGGAGGATGAGGATGATCGACGAGAAGCTGCTGATTTCGAAGCCACCATCGTGAAATTATCCTTATTAATTACACGATTTCACCAGAAAATGTGGCTCCATTGTCCGCGAGCAAAATAATTGAAATTAGTCGTTTAGCGATGCACACAATTTCCGATATGGACACGCACATGGTGAAAATGAAGTTGAAGATGCGACTCGCTTATTCAGTCAATGTTGATCGATCACCAAGTCATCGGGATAATGACGGCAATCATCGAGGTGATGATGATTATGATGATGATGATGAAAACAATAATGATAAAAGACGAGGAATGGTTTCAAACGCGGACGCCAGTCATCTGACAGCGCGAAGAATCGGCAGTTGAAGTTGAAGTTGCGAAGAGACACAGAAGGACACAATCAACTCGACAGCGGAATGCGGAATGTGAAGAACGCAATTCGAAATTGAGATCGAACTTGACTGTACTTCACTCCGCTGCTCACAATTCAATCGTCAATTGAATTCAATTCGATGCAATTGAATTGTCGCTCATTGCGGCACTTCACACACACACACAGACGAGTAGTATCGTCATTCACTGCATTTACTCGCATCTCGATTTCCACCGAGTTCTGTTTCTTGCTGCAATTGTTACGCGAGTACCACCAGTTGGGGAAGGAGTAAAATTGTGCGCACTGGAATCATCACCATCGCGGTTGGTGTCGAATTGTACGGTACGTCAATCAGTGTGTCGTTAAGTTGAGTTGGCCAACTAATTTCCGGAAATGCAATTCGTTGCCAGGGTTGCACGCAGAAATCTGCAGAGAAACTGTCAGCGAACGAGAATTAAGCGAAATTCATTGCTGACCGAGTCGGGTATCTAAGCAGGACTTCAGTGCCAAATGGCGAGTTATCGGCGATATATTCATATAAACAGTGCTCGACAGAAAAAATTTCTCGAAAAGTCGTATAAACAGAGTAGCGATGGATATGATGATGATCAGCGGAATGAGATTGGCAGTGAGATGAGATGATGCGATGACAGCAACGAGCAACTCAAAATCAAGGAATTCGCACAGTCGTCGTCTCGTCGAGATAATCACCACTTTCGATTGCAGCTATGTTTAGAACATGCATAAGAGCAAGCGAAATGGAACTCCTACGAAGGACAGACGAGGCAGTGATGGTGACAGTCAATTTCATGAATCACTTGACAATGGCAGCAGAACTGCAGTACACTTTTTCCACAGCATTCCTGTTCGTTCTGTCTTCTCATTTCCGTTGACCTCTCAGTTCGCTCGACATGACGACATGCTCGGAGCAGAACTGTGCCATCAGCAAGGTGTCGATATCGGTCTCTTCTTTTTGCCAATACTGGTGAATTTGCTCTTCTCCAGCTGCATGTGACACAACAAGCTCGTTGCCCTCGCACTGTTCTAGAGAAGAGAATGAAACGCACGCGAATCACTCGCGTGACCGCGACAGTCGCGTGCACTGCAAAACCGAACTTTCTACTGGTCTGCGATCGGATCCCGCTCACTCACTATCACTCACACTGACTCTCTTCTCCGGGCGGCCTCTCTTTGAATCTGTAAATGGAAAACTTGTTGGCTCTGTTCGATGACTCGCTCCCGCACGTACAACATGAGCGCATGTCTGGGTAATGCACGAGGCACGAGCAATTGGATAACAGGATTCGATGATGATGTGCATCGTCGTCTTCTGGTGGATGTTGCCAACTCATCGCCTCGACAATGCTCTGCAACTCACGACCAGGCTAGATGGCTCGATTCGCGTTGATCGCGTCACTTTCCGAGTTATTACCGATCGTCATGACGATACACGATGAGGCCGGAGAGAGAGAGCGGGAGGAAAGTCGCTAAACCAATTGGCGCGTGCATCACAAGGTACGAGTAATAATGCCGGTCAGATTTCTCAGTATCACAATAAGCATAGTAATCATGAGGGGAAGATGAGGCGCATTGCCATCATCGTTATGAGGAGTCAGTGTCATACACGTTTCACAATCTGTATCATGGCGCATCTTTATGCGAGCATAACTCGAAGAACGAGGCCACTCACCGATATCCACCGTTTGGACGTCCCACAGACATCTCAACAGGCGGAAACGGATCCGTTTGATTTGCATCTTGCTCAAGTTGCATTTCCGATTAGAGGCGTAAAATTCTGAAAATTTCCGGCCTCAACTCGCCCGGAACAACAAAAATTCGCTTATCCCGCTCGAACCCGCTTGGCCATAAACATTCCAAACCCGTACTCGCAACTCCGCCCGAAACTATGTATCATTACCGGACTGATAACTGAAATCTTGTATCGAACGCTTTCGGCCACTTTCGTCTTCGCCAACCTTGATGACTCTAAGCTTGTTCGGTTGACGTTCTTCGGTGTCCAGCAATTGGTCACGGTCTTCATCGTCATCACTGGTTGACATAATAACCGAGGCAAATGAGGTTACCACCAAAAGATGGAGGAAAATGGAAATTAGTCGCAACTTTTCGCACCTGTCACCCAAATCAGTGCAGAATCGACGAGCGGGAGATTTAAATGATGGTTCGCATAGATCAATGACAAATCTACGGCGACTGTGACACTTCTCGACTCGTTAATACAGTTTATTAGCTATTCGTGCAACACGATATTATTTATGTGAGTGAGTTGCACGCTTTCGGGAGAAGCGAGTAGCATCGAGAATGAAGTCATTTATTTATGCAACGGCGACAATCACAATAACCGTAATAACAATGAATGAAATCGATCGTGCTGAAGCACGTTCAACCCATAATTGTGCATCGTGATATTCCTCCTATTCGTCAGCTTCACTAGACTTTCGTTGTTCAGCTTCAACAATACATCTCAATACACTCTACTCACTGCCGATACTTATCGCCGAGTTCGGAACACTCCAAAAATCTCAGAAATTCGCATTAATTTCGCGAGCCGATCTCATGATCATACTTCGAGCACGTAATTTGCATTCTGTCATCCTCTCTCGTTTATTAAGCACGTCGTAAAAATAGTGTGAATTTGATCGCTGCTATACTGAAAGCCATCTCCATCTTCATCTCCATCGCTCGCATAACTCACCAGCTCGACTTTGCACATTTCTAACCAATGAATGTCTGTGCATTCTCTCTGCTCGACAATCCGATTTTCTGCTGATGTTTTCATATTAATATGACGATTCGCGATCGCTTCGAACCGTTCGGTCGTTTCGGCGCGATGCGATTTACGAAGCATACAAAATACTTGAACTTATCTTATCAGCTGTGTTTTCTGTGAACGCCGATCTGCCATTACTTTTGCGTACTTCTCATGTGCACCACTCGGCCATAAACTCGATATTCGAGGCGATTTCTAAATAAAGAGCGGACTTGGAGGACTGGGATACGAAGAAGCACAACACTTGATGACATTACATAAAACTTGAATTTCTCTTCAATCTGGCGGCTTAACTCTAACGCACTTTTTGTTTCGCTACATTCTCTTCGTCGCGTTAGCAATAATACGTACGATTATCAATTACTGGCGGGGATCGAAGCTCTTCGCGTTCAAGCTTGTCGTCAAGCAACGTGCGACGCAAAAATGCGTTCCGCATCACTTCGTTCTTACCCGAATCAATCGCCACTCGCGACCGACATCACTTTGATTGCATAAATTGCCTAAGAAGATTGCGATCGGGAAGCCCTAGCATAGAGCCGAGTATTGAGTCTCGGGTGGAAAAAGGAGGAGGTTAAGTCACTTTTCCTGTAATCCGAGCGACCGATTTAATAATATCCGAAAATATGAGCAACGCACCACTGTGAGCGCCAGCTTGCTGCTAATACTCGGAACCTGTCGTTGATGATAATCGCTTGCATCAGATTAGTGAGCACATGGATGAAAGGGAGCGAGCCACGAATTAGGGGAGAGAAAATATGATATGCAATAACAGTAAAGAGGATTGAAAACGCATTGCTGAAGATTACGGCAAGCGATCACCATCGAGTTGGCTAGTGCAGCGCTGCAACTTGCAACAATGCGAATAAAATGTCGTCATACAGTATCGGGGCGATGATTTGATACTTAGTTTCTTCGTATGTTCGAGCGAATTAATTGAATTATCGCCACACAGATACCGCTTCCGGAATTGGCAATTGCAGTGCCTCTCTCTTAAATGTACGCTCATCTACTTGTATATTTCACGTCGATTTGCACAATGAGCTCATGATCAGTTCACCTACCTACAAGAAGGTAGGCTCGAACTTGTAATTCGGCAATCAAACTTGTTGGAAATTGTACTTTTTGCCAGAACTGCCGCAAAATATTATATTGGCATCATCACGAGAAGGAAGTGGTGGAAGAAAAGCAACTCCTGCAAGACGTGTTGCAGAGGTGAACAAATGATGACGACAGTCACGTCTCAATGGACGTTACTGATGGTGGTACGTTACAGATGGGGGGTCTTAACTGGTTAGAGTAGAATACCTTTTGTGAGCACCTCTTCAATTGCCACGACATATTCCATCTTTCGAAATTCACTTGTAACAATACTACAGAAACCAAAAATGTGAGCAAAAATTCTAAGAAGAGAGATGTTCAGATTGGCGATGCTTCAAGTTTCAGTGCTCTTTTCAAAAGAGCATAAAGTAAGCATCAAAATGGAAGAACGTAACGGAGACGAGACCGTGATGGAACCATCAAATGAAGAAAAACACAGCGAACAACTTGTGACGGATGAAGAAATGCGACGCAACTAAACGTGAAATAAAATCAATTTCGCTCTCTTCCGACCATGTCTATGTCGATGTCAGTATCATTATTTTGTGCTCTGCCGAAGATCCTCTCGTTCTCACTGCGATACCGCTCATCAAGTTTCGTCGTGTTATGAGTTCGCTCCTTTTTTGGGAACAGATCACTCACAAGTTGAAACGAAAGAGAGAGAGAGAGAAAGGGATACAAAATTCTCAATTTTCAGGCAAACATGTCAGCAGAAATCACTCCACAAAGAATGAGCACGAGGACTACGGGTTGAAGAAGAGATGAAGAAGGATCCTTGCATTGGAATGCAAAAGTATAGAGTAACGTAATGATGAAGAAGGAAGGGCGGCAAAGATGATGAAATGAAGAAAGCACGAATCAGAGGAATGAGAAACATCTTCACGGCAACAAAACTCAGGATGCATTCTTGTCTCCATGTCTCGTGGCAAAAATCTGTTGTGTTGTTAGTTCTAGTGTGATAAATCATGTTTGCTTGTCGGGCACTGTCGGGTTTGTTTATCTAGAGGGCACCGAAAATGACGAAAATGAAGACGAATGTTGTAATGGCGATGAGCCAAACAAAGAACGACAACGGAGATGAAGAAAGGCAGTCTCTGAGACCTGCAACGACTCACTTTCCTTGTCCAGTAGTGTCATGTAATAAAACTGTATAACACGACGAATATCGCGGTCGCCATCGTGTCGTGTTTGTTATCGCACACACACTTTTCCTCTAAAACGCCATTGTTAGACCAATGATTCCGAGCGAAAAATAAATTTTACATGCAGATATCACAACAAGAAACGCACTCGAATCAATCTATTCTGCTCGGAGCAATTTATAATTTTTTTTCGTATATGTTAGTCTTCGTCTACTCTACTGAATGTTAGCGTTACTCTTTCTCGTTCTCCTTCTCTATTCCGCGAATGGCATCAATGTGACAAAAGCGTGACTGCCTCCGAGCAATGAAAAATGACTTACAAGGTAGCGAAAAGCCATAACGAAGCGTGAAGATGAAGAAAAACTGTTTTCTTCAACTAACTTTCACTTTCGCTCACACGAACGAGAAAGGAAATATTGATAAGAATGTGATTCGTGATGCGGAGCGACGGAGACAGACTGGGATGGAGCAAACAGAGAGTGTAGAGAGATAGTGGTGCATGACGACCACGATGAGTGATCAACGATGAAAGATGGACTTCGCGCGACCGGATGTGGTGCGATTTCCACAAAGAGTTTACCACAGACTGACGTGTGGATTATATTTGTGACGCATATCTCTGCAGATAAAACACTAAACCATACATTTAGCAGTGAGGGTGAATCGAATGAAACTTAATTAGAGCGTTGAAAGGAATACGGTAGATAGGAGACTGCTTCAATGAGCAACAGCACGGGTAGAAGACGAAATCAGTGAACCGCAACACTGCTCTCCATCCACGAACTTCATCACTGGAGGGATGTGAATTGGGATGCATTTAATTTTCGCGTTAATTGTTTTGTTTGCGTTGTTTTTCTAATCACTCTCATCGCTAATAGCATTGCATGCTGTATCTACATCTCCCACAACAATATTGGCGGATAGCGTTGTCCGGCAAGAAGAACAGATGCGTCGAGGGATGCGAGGAAAGATCGACATCGAGAGAGCAAAATCAGCATGAGAGACGCACAGAAGGAGATGAAATGAGATGAAAGTGCTGCGAGTTAGGCTGAAGCTTGCACAAGGAGACATGGAAACATCGCAAGTGATCAACTTTGACGAGAAACATGGCACACGATTCGGCATGAGGGTGAAATGAGCGAGTCACGTTTCGCATTGCCCGTGCACTCCTGCATATACCTCGCCAAATAATAACAATCATAACTTATGGTATTGTATGCGGAGCAGAGCGACATGAAATCAAGCCGAGTGTGGTGTTCTTGTTCGAGAAAGAATTAACTGAATCGGAGCAAAACGTGTAGTAAGCAGAGTGCAATGAGCAGTCAGGGAGTGAAAGACAATCAAATTTTGGATCCATTAGCAGCAAATTGAATGTATCGAAAAATCAATAACGGACATGAGAGGAGATGAAGCACAAAGAGTAGAGACATGCCAGACCAACAATGTCGCATTGACAGAGATAACAGTAAGGGAAAGGACGAACACCAGATATAATTATATATGTGATGGGATCTTATTAATTAGAAAAGACTAATCGGGTAATTCGCTGACGTCTTCATCAAACTGTGATAATTAGCATGAGCTAAGCGTGAAATTAAATGCGTTTCCGCGAGCGAATTCCGTTGTTTCGTAATCAATCTGGAGAAATGCCATTTACAAAGAAAAATGCTTACTGGTTGTTTTCTTTGCTGTCCACATCGAATCCTTGCTACTGACGTCGAAGATGAATTACTCGCTACACTATCAAGTAAAGACATGCAATGTTGCTTCGATGTCGAGTGGTCCAAGTCATCGACTCCAAGACAGAGAGGCGTCACCTTCTGGAGTGAACTGGGTAACCAGATCAAACTAATCACCATCAACAAGAAGTATTTTAATTAATCGATGATATTAGTAGTAAAATATGATGATAGAGGCTAACTTGCGTGATTAATAGGGGGCATAAGAAATAAAGAAAATAGAGAACGGCGATAAGACGTGCATTGTGATGCGACGCGCGATTGACTTGGAAATGAAGCTAAGCTTTCCCGTGATTTACGAGCTGCATTAAAACAATGAAAATGTTGACATTTGGTCACTCACAGTGGCTACTTTCGCTGATTTATGGTCCGCTCAGACAGGCGATGTATGCGTGGCGAAGAAATATGGCCATGTCACACGTTCCACGGTGATGGCTCAACTTGGAACAACGACATTCGTATCACCAATAGAACGCGAGAAACTCGAATTGTTGTCTCAGATTCGACTTGTCTTCATTGTCAGAGTGCGAGAGAGAAAGTTATGACAACGATGTGCCAAAGGTATAGAAGTAATGAAACGTAGCAAGCAGTACTGCAGTGAGACACAAGTTGTGTATCACAACTGATAAACGGGTCATATTGAACAATACCCGATTGAAAGAAAACGCGTCTTCATTAACGGTTACATTGGAACTCTCTTATGAGCTTCCATGGTACTCTCTATCCATTCGTAATAATATGAAACTCGCGTGTAAACTCCCGGAAATCCTGGTTCGGCACATCGGTAACCAAAGGAGACAATACCCAATACCCACCATTGACCATATTTTCTTATCATGAGAGGGCCGCCGGAATCACCCTAAGCAAT
This sequence comes from Osperalycus tenerphagus, assembly GCA_022876805.1. NCBI lineage: Eukaryota > Metazoa > Arthropoda > Arachnida > Sarcoptiformes > Nematalycidae > Osperalycus > Osperalycus tenerphagus. The sequence goes on along the minus strand of JAGGCA010003005.1, from coordinate 8,378 downwards.
AAAAAAGTGTATAACTCGAACGATATCTGTGAATATATACAATCTGAATTCCATACCTTGCATGAATCATGCCCACCTTCTTGATATAATCCAACGAGAATCACCGAAAGTATCACAAATTCATCATTATCATTACCACAAATGGTACTATTCCCGTACCTTGCAGGAATCCAGCGCAAATGGTACTATTCTCGTTAATTGCAATTTTTCTTAACTTCTCAACGTATATTCTTTGGCACTGTTCGATGTCGACGATGGGCACCATTGCTTGTTTCAGGACATTTTTGTATCCCGTTCCTTGATTATCAAGAATGTCTGTAGTTCTGTGTTATTTTATTAGCATTAATGGTTTTACCATAATCCTGACCCCACCCCGTCACGAATGACATCGTATTTGGCTTGATGTCAAGTTCGCGTTGAAGACAAACTGGCAAGATAACGCTATTATAGAAGATCGGTGCGTTCAGTTCGACTAGAGCGATGTCGTTTGCGTCACGATTGGCATTTATCTGGGTAATTGTGTAATAAGAGTACAAATTATCATTCCCTTCTCATCGCTGTCTGTTACGATCTGTTACCTCATTGGTAAGACCAGCATAATCTGGATGAATGACAGCTCGTTTAACGTAGCGAATAACTTCCATCGGATCTCGTCCTCGTTTGTGATACTTTCCTAAATGAACCGTCCAAGAACTAGCATTGCGATGACTGTAAATACAGATATTACATGGACAGATACGTGTATTATAAAGTTGCGTCATCACGTCACGCTCTCAATTTCCTTACCTTTTGAAACAATGAGCAGCAGTCAGGATCCAATTTTGATTGATGAGCGTCCCACCGCATCGATGTCCATCCGGTTCTTCGTTTTTTAAACGCAGAGAAACTTGCCATGGCCAACTACCCGGTCTTGCAGCACATCCGCCAACTATCCGAGAACAAGTATTGCCAAGAAATGGCTGAATTTCGGGACGACCGCAGTTGGTAGGATAGAGATCAGTGTCGTAATCACAGTTTTGTTCATCAGTTGCACCAGGACAGTCATCATGTTTATCGCAGATTAACGAGTTGGCTACACAAACGTTGTTCGAGCACTTCATTTCGTCGTCGCGACAATTCTGATGCACTAAAGATTACAAGAACAATCATGACAATTGCCTGATGAAATAGTTATCATACCAGTTGGTTTCGCTATCCAATAGTGCAATTTGAAACCACGAAATGCACGAAACTCGTCGCTGTAGAACACAAAGCGTAGTTGATTACTTGTTGAGATCATTCTTGCTGGTATCTGAAATCCGCACAACTTGGCCAAAAGTTGCGATTTATCAACAGGACCATCGAAAACAAGGAGACCGTCGAAAGCGCAGTTGAATCCCGACTCCAATTCGAAATAATCAAACTCGACTTGGATTTGTTTACCGATCGGAGCATTGATTGACCAGGCACAGATCGTCATTAGAGGATAAAGTGATTCACCATCATAGTTGGGACTCGTTAGGGTATTCGTAGGGTCACCTTCGGATTGTTCTTCTGATATATTCAGAACAGAATAATGAAAATCGCGAGGGGTGAAACCGGTGCTGATACTGACACAGTTACTGTCACTACTGGTCAAAGATGCGAACAACAAGCTAGAAACAATGACACAGATCCGGTTAATTTTGCAGTCGAGTAAATGCATGATGACATAAATGAAATTGGTGTTAGATTGTAGCAATTCGGAAAGAGACAAAGCTCGCGACAGCACGTCAGTGACAGTGTTGGCTGGTAAACGAGATATGCAACACGACATGCAGATAACGTCTTATATACAGTCACCTCTACGCTGCTAACAACGAACTGGGGGTAAGAACTGAGCCTCCAACTATTTTCATGGACATAAGTTCAAAGCCAACAGGTCAAGACATCGAAGCACTCAAATCAACGCGAAATGGAATGAGATTCATTAATGAATGCTCCAATTTGCTCATTTGCTTATTTAGTACGTGGCGAGACGGCAATGGGGCCAAAATATGGGTGCTCTAAGCACATAAATATTAGAGAAACAACAACAAAAGTAGTGTAAGAACGAGGAAAGCGAGGAACGAGGTCTAGTTGCAGAAATTCTTTTTTTTATCAATTCGAATGCACTGAACACGAGTCTGAAGTCCGTTTATCCCACTTTTGCAT